>OX596030.1:34203624-34463047 GCA_951394125.1 Epistrophe eligans | reverse complement strand
GTATCACAATAACAGTGTTTATTCTGGAAGAAGAAAATAGTTATGCGTTCCAGTTTTGCGTTTGCCCGTTGAAAATGATTGCTGAGTTCACCCATCCGATGCCACCCCGCTGCCGACGACGCAGCCATCACGCCTCCACTGCTCAGGCACTGCGTTTAGATTGAAAGTTTGTATACAAATTGCATTCAACGGCATCTGGTGTCTAGGCGTTTTTAAAGACGTCTCTTGCAGTGTATATTTTGGAGAAACCAGAAATATTCCTTTTCTCAACGTTCTTCGACGCTGACAACGAACGAACACACACATTTTCAATTTTTGAAAACGATATTTTGGAAAGCCTTCGCTAATTGATTGATATAGCTTGTGCCATGGAATGTTATAGAGGAGCAAAGGCTCCTTTTGGGTAAACATACAATGATGCAGTAGTTGCATCATCACGGGCGTGTATATAGTTTACAGTTTTGTTTGTTTATGCATTATGTGATTTATGGACTCCACCCCTATATATTTGTTCTGGCTGAATTTTGCTGTACATTATTTGAAACGACTCATGGCTTGGCTTCGTATTATACGAGATGTATGGGCACACGTGATAACAACAATAATGTGTATGCCGAAGGAAGAAGTTGAATTCAATTTATTGTTTCATCCCAAGAACAGCAAAGGAAATATGTACCTACATATGTACGTACTATTCCTACCTATACGTGGCTCAGAAGTATGAAGGAAAAAAGTTTTTTTCATAAGTTTTGGTATTAGTTTTTTGGAAAATCAAACAACAAGTAATATGTATACTGTATAGTCAAGTCGAAGAACTGTGAGGGGTGTTTTTGTTTGCTTTTTTTTTCAAAATGTTGTGGTGTAATTATTTTTTTTTTCTTGTTTTTGTTTATTTATTAAATTTTTTTCTAGAAAATTAATTTATTGTTGCAAGTTTCTTTTGATAAGCAAAAAATTCAGTGTGTTTGTTTGTGTGTGTGGAAAGGAAGACAAGAAATGTATGCATGACGTGTGTTCTTAAGGTTTTGTAGTTTATATTTTGTTTGTGTTTAGAGTTAATAAATGAATGAGATGTTTTTTTTTTTTCATCTCTATATTTTATAGGCTTTTATGAATTTTTGGCATTTTTTGATAGTTACATAAAATAGTCTTTTGTTTGTGTTGTTTTCATAAAGTACCTACTTAAAATTGCGAAAATTTGTGTAAGTTTGTTTTAATACAAATTTTGATTTTTTTTTTGTGTTAAGGATGGATGTGTTTGTGGCAGTTTTTTTTAAATTTTTAAATTTAATTTTACTTCAAATTGATTTTGAAAGAAGTATAAATTTTTGGCTTTTTTTGAACATAAGTCTAATGCAGATACCTATCGCGCAAGAGATTTCTATGAATTGGGTATCAAATAAAAGCGTAGACTATCACATATAAAAATATGTGATTTTCACATTCCGTTAAATTGCCTTTTTCTACATGAGTTGCGAGTACCTACTACCTACATAAATTCCTATAGTTGTTTTTGTATTTCGAACAATTAGCGCTGACATCATTTTTGTCTTAGGAGATCTGTAAGTTTCGAAATTTGATAAAACAGAATTTAGTAGAATGTATAGTAGTTGCCGTATTTCTTTAAATACATATTGTCATGTAATTTACAGTAATAAATGGAATAGGAGAGACAGCAGTTGCATTTTCATTTTAATATGATTTTTAATGGAAAAGCTGCTAAATTCAGAAGAAAAATTCCAAATTTTATATTTTCTTTATGAGTAAAAATTTTACTTTGTCACAAATGTAACATAAATATGTCACACAAGTAACAATTTGAAACTAAAATTTTGAAAGTAATTTCCTATTTAAATTGTTATTAGATATCTACTATAACAATTCTGTTTATAAAAAAAAAACATACTTTCTCACAACCGTCACATTTACAAGTCACTCACGTTACAATTTCAAATTAGTTTTTTTTTAACAATTTGTATTAGGTACTTAATTTATTTTTTCTAAACTAAAGATCGATATTTTTGTATAATGTATTGAAAAAACAATGAGATGTCCAATATAGACTTTCTATGACAACCCAAATAAAATGAAGTTTTAACTAAGCCAAATATTATGTATTTATAAAATTAAGAATGTTTTTGTTTCGAATAATTTTACATTTGTAACATTGTCACACCCTTAGGGCTATTACATCCGTAACACTGTCAAATTTGTAACACTGTCATATTCGATACATAGTCACATCCGTAACAATGTCACATCCGTAACATTATCACATCCGTAAAATTTTCACATCCATAACATTATCACATCTGTGTTATGTAACATCCGTAACATTGCCACATCCGTAACATTGTCACACGCGTAACATTTTCACATCCCTAACATTGTCACATCCATATTATGTAACATGCGTACCTAACATTACCACACAAGAATTTAATTTTGGTGGGGGCAATACCCCCATTTATTCGGCTTAATTACAAGCTAATGTTTAATCTAACTTAAGAACTAAGAAACTTATAGCTACTTGTGGTTAGTGAGGAGGATGATTCAGGAGACGGAGTTTTAGACAAGGGGTGCTGAGGTTAAAATCGAAGTTGCTTGAGTATAAGTTAACACTCCGCAGCATACGGGAGATTGGTTCATTAGAGCCATATTTCTATAGTAAATATAAATTAAGTAGGTACACAAGTCGTACAGAATTCTAAACCATACTCACGTATTTTTAAGTCTAATCAAAGAATTGAATTGAAAAGTAATGCTTACCTGGAAAGAAAATAAAAAAAATATTTAGTTATATTTCAACAAAATGAATGCTTATTTTTAGTTAATTTTTTTAGTAAATTGTAATGAATTACTCAGATGGAGTGTGAACCATAAATATGTATTAAGACTAAAAAATAGCTTTAAGCGGCCTTTAGTCCCCCATTATACATAAGTATTATTAAAACCCTCAAATAGAATTATTAAGGCCATGTTTTTCATACCCAAGATCATCCGGATTTCATTATTAAATTGTAGTTAAATCGCCAACATATTTCAGTTAATTTAAATCTTGAATTAACTAAGGGGATTAAATTTATTTAGTTAATATTAACTTTGGATTAACTAAAACGATAATTTTGACTTAATCTTGAGATTAAATTTATTTATTTAAATTAATTGATAATCTGGCTTACACAACTCTAATTAATTCTAGATTTAATTTTCAACCGATCATACATAAAATAAGTCCAATTTAAAAAAAAGAATGTTTTCTTTTGGAACAATGGAATATTTTTAAATAAATTTGTTCCTCACTTTGCTTGATTTTAAACAATGTAAGGAAAATAAAGGCCTTAAAAGCTTTGGAAACAATTGTTGTATTTTTTTTTTTACTAAAGTTTAAGTCGGTATTATTACTAAAAACAGTAATCGGTGTTTTTTTTTAAGGAGGAAATAAAATATGTACCATGTGCGTCTGATAAACTGACTGATTTAAGTCTAAACAGAACGACGACGTCGATAGATCTAAAAATGATTGATTTTTAGCAGTCACAACTGCAGATGACAATGTTTTGGAAAATATAAAATAAGAATTAGAAATTTTTCCAAATATTTTTTTTTTAAGTTATATATATATATATATATATATATTAAGTATATATATGTAGCTACCCTTTTCTGATATTTTTATTTATCCATCTTCAGGCTATTTCTTGACTTGTAGATCATGCGATTTTCTACAAAAATGGTGGTAATACTTTTTTCTTACGACTAATTTAGAAAATATTGCTATTTAAATAAAAAAAAACATAAAATAGCTGTTTTTTCGTATAACTTCCAAATGGTAAATTTTATTAAAAACAACTTCATAATTAATTTGTACACTATCAGTCGTATTTATTAGATTTTTGTCTACTTAGACACTGTCTAACTATTTTCAAATTGGTGGAAATATGCTTTATTTTATTAAAATAAATACCACATTATTCGCGATTAAGACAATCTACTCTTGTGTCTAAGTTAGGCAGCTATAAGACAACAATAAACAAGGTTTTTGAACACATTTTCTAAAGTTGGACAGTTGTCTTAAGTTAGACAACGTTTATAAATAAGACCATATGTTAAAAATTCAAATTTAAAATAACATATAATTTTGTAAATTTGGTCAAATCTCAAAAATCCTCCATTTTGTCATTTTACTCTTAAATGGCGAAATTGTCAATAAAAACATAATGTTCTATTTGTTTATTCTCTTGCAAAAAAAGATTTTTATTTTAAACTAGTGATCAGTTTCAGGATATTGAATCTTAAAAAATGGTGAAATGTCGAAAACCTAACATAATGTTTTTATGAGAAAAATTGACGAGCTTTCATCCAGAGACGGTTCAAGGTTTTCAATGACATTAACGATATTACAATTTTGGTGAAAATTGATTCCAAAAAATCTGAGCGAAATATATATATACGTATGCTAAAATATTCTTATACCTACATACATATATGGTACCTATGAATCTTCCCAAAGGACACTTCAATACAACAATTTTCATTGCAAAGTGATTTTTCATTTATTTAACACTTTACAATCGAGACCATCACATAAAACTTTATTCACACATATTTAGTAGATAGGTACCTACCAGAGCTGAATATATATGTGTGTTAATATGTATGTTAGCAAATATTGGGATTCAAAGAAGTTAAAGTCCTTCAAATGGTGTCATTGTATGTGCATCATACATATATTTGTGCTGATGCATGCATTACCGCTAGCATCGTTTGTAAGGTAAGTTCTTTCTTGCAGAGATGCAAAACTTGTGTGAGAGGGAAAGGACGAACAAAATGTACTTATATAACAGTTCTTCTTTTATATGCATAATATATTTATTTTTTTCCGAATCTGTATCTGCGGTTGACCTAAATAATATCTTTGGCCCGAAACATTTGTATCGCTAATGCATTTTAAATTAACCAAAAACGAAGTAAAAAAAAAAAACAACAAACAAAAAATAATCAAATGGATGTTTGTGTTTCTCTAAAGCTTTTTTTCCTCAGAATAATAATTTTTTTTGTTTTTTTTTTTAAATGTCATATATTTGAAAAAAAAAAAGAATCTGTGGAGATACGAAAAAAAAGATATATACATATATTTGTTTTTTTTTTTTTTTTTTTTTTGTGATAGTGTCCCTGGCATATTAGGTATGACAAACGCGGTTTATTTTGTGTTCCTTTTATTTTTATTATACAAGGAAATAAAAATTGTTTAAAAAATATTCTTTGTCGTGGCTCGTTGCCTATCGGCGAAATTGTTATTTTTTTTTAAGTGTAGTGGACAAAAAGTGAATTCTTCTTATTTCTTTCTTTGAATTCATCTAGAAATAAATAAACTGTTAATTTTTTTTTATGTATATTTCTGGGAAGAGTCCTTGTTCTTTTTTTTTTCGTTTTTATAATTATTCCCTTGTGACTCTCGACAACAACTACAATACCACAATAGAAAAAGAAGATACTTGACAGAAAAGAAAAGCTTTAGTTGTCCCGACGACGACGATGATTTTTTTTGTTTGTTTTTTATTTTTTTTTTCTATTTGTTTGTCCATTGTGAATTGAGGTGTCATCTTTGTCCAGTGTTTTCCTAGAATAAGTTATTTTTTTTATTTATATTTTATACTGTTCTTTGAAATATTGCAAAAAAAAAAGAAAAAAAAATCTCTTCTGTAGTTTTTTTCCTTTGAGTCTATATGTATATGTATGTGCATTTTTTATGCAAGAAGAAATAGACAAGTGGGATGTTTTATAGTCTGTTGGGACATCAAGTGGGTTCTTTTAACATTTTAAATTCATAATAGCATGTTGTTGAGATACTATACCTATATATATATTTATGAATATACAATATACATAGGTTATAGATGTTGTATAGTTTTGAGAATTTAAGTCATTTCAAAAAATAAAATTATAAAACAGAGATTTTATTCGTATATTGTAATATTTTTTTACGTATAATTTTTCGAGGAGCATCTTGAAAATTTCGTATGTCATGTCAGTGTATGAAAATAAAAAATCAAATTAAACAGTTTATACCCGAAAACTTTTTTTTTGATAAAAATAAGTTAAACAACTAATAAAACAACAAGATCTTGAGTTTTGAGTGGGACCAATTAAATAACTCAACATTGAATCATCTGTTTTGTCCCTCACAATAATAAATACAAATAAATTGGTGGCGCCAAAGATCGTGAAGTACAAGAGACAGGTGATTTACAAGTCTCAACTCAACCATAACTATCTGCGGGTTTTCAACAGGAATGGAGACATATTTGTAACTCTTCTTTGCAAATGGCATCAATACTTCTGAAAAAACAAAACATTTTTTTTTTTTTTTCTTTTTTTATGAAAAAGCCTGGAATTCTATACAAATATTTTCAGCGCGGCAGTCGAACGCACTTAGCCCTACTCCCTTATAAAGGGTATTTTTTTAGAGGTATAAAACTTTAAGTTGGCAACACTATTTTAAGTGGCAGCCATTTTGTCAGCTGTCAAGTAATTTATTTTTAGTTTGGTTTGGCATTTCAACATGAATAGACTGACGTCTATACAACGCTTCCAAATTGTTGTAAATGGGCTCGAAACGAGATTGCTGTTGATCCCAATTTTCATAAGCGAATTTTAGCGATGAAGCTCACTTTTGGTTGAATGGATACGTCAATAAACAAAACTGCCGTATTTGGAGTGATGATAATCCTCAAGTGTATGTTCAGACACCGTTACATCCACAAAAACTGACTGTTTGGTGTGCTTTATGGGTTGGTGGAATAATTGGTCCGTAATTCTTTAAAAACGATACTGGCCAGAATGTTACAGTCAATGGTGAGCGCTATAGAGCCATGATTACTGACTTTTTCGTTCATCAATTGAACAACCATGATGTGCAGGAGCTGTGGTTTCAACAAGACGGCGCAACATGTCACACAGCTCGTGCCACAATTGATTTATTAAAGGAAACGTTTGGTAACCGCATAGTTTGGACCCGTGAATTGGCCTCCAAGATCGTGCGATTTAACGCTGCTTGACTTTTTTCTGTGGGGATATGTGAAGTCGCTAGTCTACGCTGATAAGCCCGAAACTATTGACCATTTGGAGGACAACATTCGCTGCGTTATTGCCGATATACGGCCACAAATGTTGGAAAAAGTCATCGAAAATTGGACCTCCAGATTAGACTACGTCCGAGCCAGCCGTTGCGGTCATATGCCAGAAATCATATTTAAATTATAATGCCAGAAGATTATCTTTCGAATAAAGTGAATTTAATGTTTATAAGAGAAATAAGATTTTCATAATTTAGTTAAAAAAAATTTGTAATCGACAGGTGGGTCGATTTTCTTTAAATTTGGTACCTAGCGGTTTTTGGACATTCCCCCGATACGTTATTTTCATTTTATTTTTTAGAACCATCTAAGAGTAGGATAGGTACCTACCTGCTGTACATATTTTTTAGCAGTTAATGAAAATCTTAAATTGAAAAAAAAAAATCAATATCTTCTATATATATAAATTAAAGTTTGGTTTTGTGTACGTTCGCTAACCAGCCAAACCGGTTGACCGATTTTCTTAATTTTTTTTTTTAATTAAAGAGGAATAAGGGTAGAAGGTTTAGGACAAAAAAAATTATAAAAAATGTCAACACATTCGCTGCAAAACAAATAAAAAAAAACAATTTTTATTTTAACGCTCTGCGAAGCGGGCCGGGGTTTTGCTAGTGTTTTATAAAAAGGCTATCATTCTGTTAAAAAAAATTGTATATAGGTAATACCTCCCATAAAACAATTTGTTTTTGATTCAAAATAGTTTTTAACGTCCACAAAAATTTTCGCATTTCGTACCGGCGATCTGACTTGGACTCATCAATTGACTAGTGATGACCTTTTCAATATTTTTGGTTTTCGATTTTCTTATCTTAAAATCATTTTGATCGTTTTTTTATTTTAAAAGATTTGTAAGACTTTTATACCAAAATAATTTTTTTTTTTATTTTTGAAAAATGGTGCCAAGATATTTTTGAAAATTTAATTCTTCAAAAATGACTTGGGCGATTTTGAAAATTTAATTCTTCGAAAACGACTTGGGCGATTTTTATTAAATTTGCCAATCAGCAATTTAAAAAAAATAAGCTAAATAGATTTTAAACAACAATTTTTCTTATAACCAAAAAAAAAACGGTACCTACCCACAATATATACAAATGTTTTAAAATCGGTAAAAAAAACTAATTTTTCTCGAAAACGACTACTACGATTTTTATAAAAAATTTTGTGTGAGCTAATATCAGTACGATGTACCATATAATTGCAACTAATTTTTTATTTATCGATTATTAAAGGTATCTCTCATAGAAAAATTTTTGGATTTCGACTATCTCGCATTATCGGTTAAACCAATTTTATTGAAATTTTTTTGAATTCATTTTAGGTACCTAATTATTCCACAAAAGACCTTGAAATAATAAATACCTCATGTAGGGTTTAAATATTTTTAAATATTTTTTTTTTTTATAATCACCATATTGGTAAAAGGACGTTTTAAAATTGTAACTCAAACATTGAGTTTTATTTTTCTGATTTTCGATATAAAAAGCAATATCATTTGTATTCTGTCCGATTTACCTTATTTTAAGCTTTTTTTTTTTTTGCAAATAATTTATTTGGGAACGCAAACAAACTTCATTCAGTCAGTACATTTACTAGTTGAATCGATATGAGGTCTATTTCTAACAAACAGACCTAAAATATAAATTAGCTGTTATAGGATTTAAGATAATTATTTTTTTTTATATACATACACAATCACCAGCATAAGGAAAAGGAGTTTAGTTAAATTGAGCTTTCACTTTATCTTCATGATGCGGCCGGCCGGGGTTTGTGTATGGAAAGAATAAATATCTATTATTTTTTTCCACCTGACTCAAGGACTGTTTTTAAATAAATTAATAAATAATTAATTGAAAACCAACAAACGTGAAAAAACTATTATTGAAAGAATTGAGTTAAGATATTGACTTGATACCACAAATACATATTATTGTTATTAAAAATAAACTCTAACTTCAATAGTTATTTCATTGCATGAATTAATACTTTTTAAAAATTACATTTTGAAAAACCAAACAAATTTATAACATATAATTATTAACAATTGAGTTAACTCTAGTGAATTGATTCTATTCATGTATCTAAGCAAGGAAATATGAACCGAAAAAAAATATTCAGTATACCCAATAGCGGTGCAACACAATTGAGTTTATCTATTCTTCGTGAAATGTTTGCATATTTAACAAAAGACCTACATTACGATAAATTAATATTTTTTTTTTCAAATATTGTATTCTAACCCAAACAAAAACTAGAACAAAAAAAAACAAAAACCTGGAGGTTAAAATGCAAATATGGTTTTTGTTGTATATACACGAGTATTTATATATGTATTTATAAAGTAATAAAATTCAAATACTAAATCAAATTATTGGTTATAGTATAAAAAACAACAACTAACCTCGACAAAATAAAAGGCACTTGATCAAAATTATTCACACAATATTTGAATATTATTAAAATAAAATTTTGTAAATTTTGCCAAATCAAACTATCAAATATTCAGGTCACACACAAATCCATCAGGCATCATTAGCATCAGCATTGCAAATATACAATACATACATACATATGAACATATAACGAGAAAACAAAAATAAAATAACACCATCATCGCATCACGGGCAAATGGTTTACTTGTCCAGAGGGAAAAATCATCCTAAACGATAGTCAATATATATTCGATTTAGGACTATTTTTTTATTATTGACAAATTCAACATACCCTATATATTCATAAAAGAAAACACACAAATAAAATTGATATATAAAATAATTAATATAAAATTTAAAAACAATTCTAAAAACCATGACAGCTGAATAATTAGAAAGCATATAAAAATGTACCTACTCCTATATTTTATTGCGATGTATGGATGTTTTGAGCAAAAAGGACATGCTTGCATAAGATTATATCTATAATCTAGTGGTCCCCTGCGGCTTGAGAGAATTGACAAATGGCATACACTAAAAAAAATAAAATCACACAAAAACCATTGGATATGTTAATAAATTTTCATATATACGACAACAAAAAATTGAAATAACCAAAAAAAAAAAAACTGTCTGTCTCTACAAAATGATAAATAAACTCTAAAATTTGATGGACTCAGGAAGCCAGGATCAGAACTTGGAACTCTATCGTTGATTATCGTCAGTGGAAATCATAACACATATACAAATATCACAAATAGAACGACAGGTTAGGGGTTTCCAACTTGACATTAATTTAGAAACACACTGATGTCGTAGTGCGGCATATACCTACATACGTATAAGCAACAAAAACAAACAACAAAAAATAAAAACGAGACTACCATCAATAACCATCAAATAGAATTCTCAAACAACTATGGATCCAATTTAACTACGCTGTGCTGTGGGGACTCCTTGCCATCACTCCCTCGCTTTTAAATATCAACTCTGGTGGTTCTTTTTTTGGCTGGTTTTTTGTTTTTGTTCTAAGCCTTTTATCCAATTCGCGCTTCAGAACATCCTTCATCGGAAATGTGATATACTGCACATGCTAGCAACACACTACCGCCCCCTATCGGCCTACCAGGGGGGGGGGGGGGGGTGAAGAGTAAATAGATATGAATAGTGACAATTTTTCACTCTTCTCTTCTAGCAACTATATCTACTCTTTCTCGGTTGGCCTAAATGATTGACTACACTCGGGCTTGCATCATGCACTCTTTTATATCCTTGATGCAGCAAAAAGGATATTCTGTTGTGTGGAAACAGCGAAAATTGTCCGAAAACACATCGCAGTCATATAGGCGGCTGCTATATTCGAGTACTATCTCTATTTCTATAGTTTGAGATAAAACAGTGATATATGGTCAATGGTTTTGAAATACAATATCTAGATATTTACCTAGACTAAAACGAAGGCTAGTTTTCGGTACTGCCGCCGTCCAATTTTTCCACACAAAATATACATATGTACGTCTCTATACCTAGTCTATATCTCGCGTATACTGATCAGAAGTTTTTGGTTTTGATAAAAGGAGGTTTTCTATTGAAAAAGCGAAGTGGACTAAGCAAATTGAAAAATTTTGTTTTGTATAAAAGTCAACCACATATATTTTGGAGTGCTGTAGTTGGGCCTCTCGTTGTCGCTTGCGACAGTTCCTCATTGTTGCTTTTGTTCATTTATTTTCGATTTCTCATGTTGATGGAATTTTGAGAATAAACAGTTCTTGTTGTTGGAAGAAAAAAATCTTTTGTCTTTTGTTTTTGAAGTATGAGAATTTTAAATTAGGGTTAAGGATTAGGTGAAGTCTTATGTTCTATTGAACTTCTTAAATATCGTTCTTACAAAAAGAGCTTAAATATTAGCGTCGAACTTGACAGCGATATGTCTTTTTTCTGTTGGAATCTTTCCAAGCACATTTCCTTGGACAGACAAACGATGGAGATATGTAGCTCGTTAAAAGTCCAGAAGAACACTGTAATGAAGTTACAGGGTAGAGGGGAAGTTGTAGAACAACGAACCGAACATGCTGTACATCAGCGACACCGAACTAACCCAAATAATTGGTCAGATTGTTACCATGGCTCCGCGAAATAAGACCCCAAAAGAGTTGAAATGAAATAAGACCCAAAATTGAGGTGATTTTCATAATAAAATTATGCTCCATACAATAAGGCCCAACGAAATTAGAAAAGCTCCAAAAATAAATGAAATAAGACCGCAATTTGTTTGACAACATTTTTATTATTTTTCAAAATGAAATTTTATCCCGATTAATTTTTTTTTATAATTAAATTTATTTTCAAAAAATACGCCACATCATCATCATAAAAAAACTTGCATTGTAACTTATACAATGTTTTTACAGTAAGAACACTTGTAATTCGCCTGCCCTTCAGCAATCGATTCCGCTTGAATTTTCATTTTTCATTCAGCACAATTTTTTTTTCTTTTTTTTTTGCAAGGCAACAGAATAAAGTTGAAAAAAATCACTATATTGAGCAGTATGAAAGTCACAATAGGGCCTTAATTCTAATCAATTTTATGTAAACATAAATAAATTGTTCGGCGCGACAGCTCGTGTAGAACCAGGGCCTGGTGACTTAAAACTCTTAATCCTTCCTGTGGGCGTGTTGTTGGCAGGAATAGAGGGGACCTACAATTTTCGCTGCCGAATTCGAACGGCTAGGGTGAGAAGCAGTTTTTCATGACAAATGATACTCTTGGAGGATTTGTCAATTCCTCGCAAAAGACAATAACCCGTGAAAAACATTTCTGTTTTTAGGTGGCAGAGGCTGGGAATCGCACCCAAGACCTTCGGCGTAGCAGTCCAATGAACTTACCATTACATCACGGGCTACATACGCACAATTTTATGTAGGTACCTATTTATTTTCTATCTGAACCTTGCAACGCTACGCAGCGTCACTTATTAAACCTTAATCAATTAAACAAAAATAAAGCTTTATGATGTGTATAAGAAAACAAAAACCGAATGCAAAAAAAGTGGGTGTGGCAGTAGGCGGACTTAATAAAGATAATCCACATTTTGATTTAGTTTTAAGAGATTTTAGTTACAAAATTTCAACTTTTAATATGGTTTTAAAGTAACAAGTATAATAATCACTTATAAGAAAAGTAGGCGTGGTAGTATTAAGCGGATTTCCAAAATACAAGCCCCAAATTTTATGGTTTTGGCTCAAGAGAGATTTATTATAAATTTTCAGCCTTCTTATTTAGGCATAGAATTCTAGTATTTAAAAAAGTGGGAGTGGTTAGATTTGTCATGCTTTAGGTATTTCAATTTTTTAAGGATGAGTAAGAATGTATCCTCTGATATATGAAAAGTAGGCGTGGCAGAAGGAGGAATTAAAAAAAAATCCCATTTGTCATGCTTCAGATTTGAGAGATTCTAATTACAAAATTTCAACTTTCTAGGAAGGTAAAGTAAGAAGGAATTATAAGATATAACACAAGTGGGCGTGGCAGTAGGCGGATTAAACAAAACAAAACCCATTTCAAATTTTTGGCTTAAGAGGTATCTTATAAGATTCTATTATCAGAAAAGTAGGCGTGGTAATGGGCGGGAAAAATAACAGATGTCATACTTTAGATTGCAGATATGAGATCTTCATTATAGATAAAATCTAAGCGATCATCAATTAGGAGAAAATAAAAAAAAATGATAAAAATAGGCGTATCTGTGGGCGGATTTTACTCAAAACAATTTAAATACAATTTTACTGCTAATAGGAATAAAAGTTTTAAAATTTCAGCGAAATCGATTCAGTAATTTTCGAGTCGATAAGCCTTTGAAAGATTAAAATATTCATTTCTGTATGTAGATTTAATCAGGGAGAAAAATTGTGAATACAAAAAATGTTTAGTTTGAAATTTTGAACATTTCTTGTCACAAATCCGAGGACCGGTAAAAAGAAAATGTTCTTAAAATCACGTTTTGACCTCAAGGCAATAAAATTTCAAAATAAAAATTGTGGATTTTAAAAGATCAAATATTTTGACAACCCCCTCCCCCCCTTTCGACAGGATTGTTCCTCCGATCAGTCGTTTATGATATTACTTCAATTAATATTGGTGATGTAAGAGAAAAAATTCATTGCTTATATTTTTGTTAAGATCAAAACATGATAAAACTGATTTTTGATAGATTTACCGCCCTCTATCGTTTTGACCATGAACAAGAGTAAATTAAGCTGTCATATAATTATTCTTAAAATAAAAATAAATCTTCAAACCAAATTACATACAAAATAGTATTTTTTGTTGAATTGTTTCAAAATCTAAAACTTTCACAATTTAGTTGAACTTTTCATCTGTCAAAATTTATCCTATTAACGTTACTGTAAATATTGTTATTCTATCAAAAAAAAAAAAAAACAACACTCCTTAAGCCTGATAGTGACTCCAGGGTATTAAATTCCACAGAATCTATAAAAAAACTAAAGAACAAACAAAAAATAAAAATAAAAACTGAACAAAATGAGCTTGGTATACAGTTAATTTGCGTCAAGGATCAGAACTAAGGTGATTCTCTATGGAATCATAGCCTAACGAATGCCATAATGTTTTTTTTTCTACCATCAACAATGAAACGGTACATAACGCATAACCAGACCCACAGGGAACTGAGAGAGAAACAAAAATCAACCTAGCCTAAAAAACCTTCGGAATCATGATGATGATGATTTTTGTTCCGTTTGCAATATAACCTACAATAGAATATTTGAATAGTTTTTTAGTTAAGGAATTTGTAATAGAAAAAAATGGTGCAGGGAGGTGATGTGAAAATCCTTGAATGAAAAACAATAAATAAATAGAATTCAATAGTTGAACAATATTTTTTTTTTTTATTTTTAGCCAGAAAGATAGTTTTACTTTACCAATTACACAAAATAGATTTTCCATTTTGCTATATTTCACTTTTCAAAACCAACTACAATTTCAATTTTAGAATCAATCAAGATACATAAATTTTTTAGTGTTTTTCTTTTTTTTTATTTTAGAAGTCATGAGTCAATTTTAAGAAAAGAAAATTCCATCAACCGACGATAACATCAGAGAATAAAATGATAGATTGCATAAGGATTCCCAATAATAATAAAAAAAATAATAATAGAGAATCTAATGAAGAAGCCATCAGCCATCAAGATTGATCGAAGTCTCTTCCCTGGTTAGACAAACAAACTTTAACAAAAATATCATGTCAATTTTTCGAAGCGAAAATATAGCGATATACTAATGTACAAAGAATAAAATCAATGAAGTTCGTTGGATCTTTATTTTTTTATTTATTTTTATTCTTTGATAAATAACCACCACTTGTTGTTTGACCGGATTTTCCGTTCGCCATCATGACAGCTCTATTTGAATCGTGCTTTAGCTGCTGCTATATATGCTACTTGTGATATTTCTATCTGAGTCTATAAGTGCGAATATAATTTGAGTGATGGTTTAATAATATCAAGAGTCGAATAATTTAGACAGAAGTAACAAGTCGAATGGAAATATTTAGGTATATAAGTATATATATGTATATGTGGGAATATATACATATAATCATGACAGAAGATACAATAACATTAACATTCATTGCATGTTGTCAATATAATATCTAATGATTTTGACTGAGAATTAAATTGATGGAACGAGACTCTGGTTGATATACATTGGTTGGTGCCAGGAAATGATAAGAATTCAAGAGGAAATGAGATTTATTTCTTTTTTTTTATATTTTGCCAATATAACATCAGAAGTGATTAGGAATCAAGAATTTCCAGATCAAAATGATAAATAGGAAATACAAAAAAAAAAAAAAACAAACAAAACGTTAACTAATCAAAGAATACCTACAGACTTTAAGTCTTTGTTGGATTTTTGTTTTGAATCATAACGAAAAAGGGTTTTTTTTTTTGGCTCGGATTTTTAAATTGTTTTTTATCAGATTTTCCCGTGGAACAACTCAGAAAAAATATATTTTTCTTGAGAGATAATTGCAATTGTCCTATGAGCTGTAAAGATAGATAAATGCAAGGTGGCACAAAAGTCATCAGTCATCACATTATCGAAAGATTCTTTGGTTTTTTCAATGGCGGAAAATGTCAATTCGAAACAATTATTCCGTGTTCTTTAGGAATATAGTGATTCATGTCTTATGGGACGTTTCTGTTTAATTCACAAATATCAAAATAAAATTGATATTTGCCGTCATTTGCAAAATTACAGCATCATCCGATAGGGTGATGAATTTGGCACCACCTTGTAGCTCATCACATGGTGAATTGATTGATTATATTCAATTGGCCTAGGAACCCTGTCAGAATTATACATTTAAAAACCAGTTGGTTTTCTACTAGAACATGTAATAGGTCTACGAACCCAAAACGGTGATGTGCATGAAGCTAGCACCGCCATTTTGGATTTTTGTAAAAAAAAAAAAAAACGGTTGTGCTGCGATGTGCCCAACTTGTGTTGCGAGTACTATAAGCATATGGTTTTTAGAGGCTAGGCATTTTTTTTATCGTGAAGTTAGCACCGCCATTTTCGATTTTTAAAAAACAAAAGTTGTGCTGTATTGTGCTCAACTTGTGCCGTAAATATTTTTTTTTTTTTAAATTCGCAAATTTGCAAATTTTACGAATAATTTTTTTTTTGCAAACTTGCGATTTGCAAAAAAATCAAAGTTGTGCTGTATAATGCTCAAAAAATGATACTAAGAACTGAAGAGATAGAAAAAGATTAGCATATTTGCAGCTTTTACGATCGAACGCAATTGTTGCGAAGCGCCTCAGCTTGAAGATAGCACCGCCATTTTTGATTAAAAAAAAAGAAGAATTGTTCTGTATTGTGCTCAACTTGTGTCGGCATGTGCCGTAAATATTTTTTTTTTTAATTCGCAAATTTGCAAATTTTACCGATGAAATTATTTTGCAAATTTGCGAATTGAAAAAAAAAAATACAGCTCGAAACCATCAACAAGGTCTTGGAAAATTGGAGTGACATTGGAGTGAAGCCAGCCGAGGCAGCCATTTGAACGACGTTGTGTTCCATAATTAATCGGAATGTTTGTTCTTATTAACAAAGCCATATTATATGGAAAAAATTAAATTTTCTTCATTTTATTCAATTTTAAAAAAAAGCTTGTATTTGGTTTAGTATAGTGTAAGGACATTACAGAAATTTTTTAACTTAAAACATTCGCCCAAAAATGTAACGAAATTATTTCCAAATAAAAATGTTTGCATACAAAATTAACTACTAATTTGCAAAGAGACATGTATTACATTTCGAATTGAGAAAAATTGATTGCAATTAATTTGTTCCATTCCTTTTCTGGGTAGGTATATTAACTTTGTCTTTACATAAATATTTTTAAACTAAATTAAACAAAAAAAAAATAACGATATTGGCAATTTTTTCCAGAATAGGTAACCCAATTATTGTTTTTTTTAAGCAACAACAACATCGATTTAATTTATTGACATAAAAATGTTAAATAAAAAAAATAATTTAATTCTCTGTATTGTTTATACCTAATATGTTGTTGGTATATTGTCACAACTTTTTTCCAGGAACTATAAATTTATTAAATTATTAATAAAAAGGACATATTGTGCTGCAATGCGAGCGGCATCGGCATCAAAATTGCACTACAGAAAAACAGCAACAGCAGGTCAAATGTTATTTTCTGTTTACCAACAAAATAAATTGTGCAACATACAAAAAAAAAATACCCTTGACTTTGTCGCATGTACTTGCAATTATTTATGCTAAATAAAATAAAATATTATAATTAAAATAGAAGTTAGCTGGTCCGCCCAGTTCACACGAAGTTTTTCATCAATTTTTGAATAAAAAAAAAATTGAAATATAATTTATAGGTCTTTTAAAAATTCTTTGCAATGAATTTTTTTTTATATAAAAATGTAGCTGAGAGGTGAACGCCATCTGTTGGCGATCAAATTTTCGTGAGCGACAAAATTAGCACATTGTCAATTCCGACGTGCTTGTCATTCCTAAGAATATCAAATATTTCCTTCTTCCCATACAAAATAGAATTATCAATTAATGGTCTCACCCACCCCTGAAAGTATGCAATTTTCGTTTTTTAAATTGTTTCTGACTTTTCCGGTCGAAATTTCTAATTTTCGGGTCTGTAGTGTTTTTATCTGGTTCAATATGAATTCAACAAACGAATCTCCATGCAAATAAGATGATGTTCCACCGAGTTATTAGCGTACGAACAAACTTAATATTTTCATATTAACTTACTCAAATTAATAAATAAATATTTTAAAAAAGTGTTTTTTTTTTTAATGGTAAAAATCATGATTTTTTAAGTCTATCCTATTGCAACTGAATTTTAAAAGGACTCATTTAGCTTGAGGACCAAGCGCTTCTTATGAGATGTTTAACATTTCTGGAAGTTAAAATCATATTCAAATTTTTTTTTTAAGAATCCACAACATCTTCTTTAGCTGCACGTAAAAATGAATCAAAATTGGCTATATCCACATAAGTTTGTATATATGTATAAAATGTTCGAGAAATAAACACAATGCGAAAAGTCCTAGAATCCTCGCTCCAGAAATAACCAACCAAAAACCCTCAAACCGACCGTAACCAAGGCATGATGCCAGAATTGTTAGCCGATGAATGGCTTTTCCGGTTAAAACGGGAACGTTTGTTTAACGTATATGTTCTAGAAACATGCATATATGTGGCATGGTGCCTCATATAAAATATATTTTTAATCTCAAAGTAATTAAAAGGCATAAATAATAAAAAGGATGTCGCATATGGGTCTGTGTGTGTTCGGTTTTGTTTTTTTTTAGTCTTGTGTTATCCCTATTTCTTTTTATTTTATTTTTTTTATTTGGATGCAAACGAACGATTTTGCAACAACAATAATTTTTCGCTTTGTGCATTTTCATTGTGAAAAATAAAACCGAACATGGTTGTACGCTGGGCATACTGATGTACCAATATTGTAGCTGCGTTTGAGCGGGATTTGAGCTAAGCTTCTTCCCACACAAATGAATGTGAATTCGACTGTGAACGAAGCATAATAAAGCCCCTCTGTATAAGAATAGAAAATTCCCATATATGTAGATATAGAGTCGATTACATTACATGAGCATCAGTGGCGAACAAATTAGAATCCTTTCGTCCGGCAACCATCAACATATACATATACTCATCGTAAAATAGAATCCGCAATCTTTGGCTCGTATATACAAACATACATTTAGGTAACGGCTTATGAGTATTTTTGCAAGGACGAACATCCACGCGTTTCGGAGGAGCTTCGGCTATAATGTCAGATTTTTAATTTTCTTTGGTTTTTCTTCGCCATTGCTCTGCGGTGTGTATATGAGTCGATTTTTATTTCCATGCACTACACATATAAGTAGATATCTATAGTTAGTATAAAATGCAGTAGGTAATATGGATGAATGAAAATTTGAAAAAAGAAGATTATAATTAATTAAAATGTTGCTATATACCGCACACACACAAAAATGAATGCAAATGGGAGCGCTCTTCCAGAAAGAAGCTTAATTATTTCCCATAAAGCATTTTTCCGTTCCGTTTCGTTCATGTCCTGCAACTGGTGTTGTATGATGATATTATGATGGTGATGATGCATCCAATATCCTATAGATACTGTACATAGGTATTTTTATGATGCTTTTGGTAGAGTTCGACAGTGCAAAAAAAAAAAAAAAATAAAGAGAATATAATAATATACCCGCAGAAAAGTAGCCATCAGCAAGGAAGAGCTCCCATTTTTTTTATTATTTATATTTATCGAACAAAAAAAAAACATGAAGAATTAATGCTTGGGTATACCAATTCCTACTTAATTTACATAATAACTAATAAGGATTATTGATTTCTTATATTTAAGTATGGTGTTTTTATACTTAATGAAACAAACAACAAAAAAAAAAAAATAAAATAAAATAAATAAATACATTTCAGTTGAGTGCGGCGGGAAATTTTTAATCACTTTTCATGGGAAACCTTTTAGCTGTTTTCCATTTTTATTTGTTTTAATTTTTTGAGTTAAGAATGAAAGGATTTTTTTTAAGAATCAAAGACAATGAAATACTTTACAATATGTACATAAAAACTGATTAATACAATAGTAATCCTATTAGTAAAGTCAAATTAAATACGAATTATTTGTAATAAATATTAAAAGTGCGATATCTAAAACAAATAAAATGTTAATTAGCTAATTCACCGTATAGGTAGATAAACGAGTGATTAAGTCAAAAATACTTTAGATATTTTTGCCAACGACTAAAGATAAACAGAAAACAAATGATAGTGACAAGCTAAAATGTGAAAGTATGTGTCATAGAGTATAATATAGGTACTCTATGCCACACACTTTAAGAGAACTGACTCGTACCCTCCTTGCCTAAAACACCCGCAAATTTTATTTTAGCACAGTGAGAGAAAACTCTCTTATTTCTCTCTTTTTTTCTTATCGGTGAATCTGTGTGAATGGTCGACTTATGTGCCAGAAGCAACAAAAAGTGATTTTAATCATAATTTACATGAAAAAATATTACAAGTTAATCTTTGATTTTTTTAATTAGAAGATAACCAAGCATTCTTTATTAATAAGGGTGTATTATATTTCAATACGAAGGTTTTAACTGCTATTCTGGCGTCTTTGTAAGGAATAACAAGTGACAATCTTTTGTGGGGTTTTGTGTGATTCGATAACATTTTTTGGTATTCTCAGACAATTCTCACAAGGAACCTCAGAAAAAACTAACCACAACGAGGTGAATTTTTGTTGAACTAACCCAGTGAACAAAATTGTTTCGTAATTATGAAACCTCGAACTTGTGAGTTGTGAAGTAGTCAACAGGACACCACAATTTCGATAGTTCTTGTGAGACTTACAAGTTGTGACATTGCTACCAGTGCCTACGTTCTGTAACTCTCGCATCGATAATATTGGTCGAGAAACGATGAAAAATGCAACAAAACTCATACGATTTGTCTCAATTTTCATCGTTTCTCCACTGATTTTCTTGATGCGAGAATAACAGAACGTAGGCACAGAATACGAAAACCTCAAAAAAAACAATTTTATTCTACCTCAGTTGATGCAAGCTTTCTTTCGCCGATGGAAGAAATTTGTCTGTCCTTCTGATCTGGGTATAGGTAATAAAGGGTCTTTCAATATGGACTTACGAACTTTGATAGTTGATAGCCGCTATATTTTTGAAGCTACATCTATCTATTTGGCTGTCATTTATTCAGTCTGTTATGCCAAATCACCATGGACGGATATAGCAGCCAACAACATGGGCTTCGCCCGTTTCACGGTCGCCATATTCGTCCTACCGAGAAGACTATTCGCAATGTAGTGGTTAAATTTGAGTCCACTGGTTCAGTAAACTGTCAGCTATAATACTCGTACGTCGACGAAACGCAAGATCTGCTGAAAACATCGCTGTTGTACAGGGGAATCCGAGGCAGTCGATTTCGCGTCGCTAACGGCTAACTATAACTACTTTCGCAGACTACAACTTGGCAAATTTTGCATCGTGACTTGGACCTGCACAAAATTTTATTGATCCAGGAGCTGAAGGTAAACGACCATAGACAACGACGTGTGTTCGCTGAATGGTCTGCCGAGCAATTAGAAACTGACCTTAATTTTCATCGAAAAATCATCTCCAGCGATGTTTGTCATTTCTTGATGACAACAAACAAAATTGAAGAATTTGGGACGAATTGGACGCTCCTGGATCTCATGTAAATTGGTAACATGAGATCCAGGAGCTTCCAATGGATCCCGAAAAAGTCACTGTTTGATGTGGATTTTAGGCTGGTGGCGTCATCGGTCCAAATTTCTTTGAGAATGACGTTGGCCAGGCTATCAACCAAAACGGGGCGCTATAGGTCAATGATTACCAACTTCTTTTGGCCTAAATTTGATGATATAGACACCAACGACATGTGATGTCAACAGGAAGGCGCGGCGCACTATACGTGCAACACAGCTCACGTCACATTGGAAATTCCTCACGAGCGATTCAAGGACATGGTCATCTCATGCGGAGCTGATGTGAACTGGACACCGAGATCGTGCGATTTGACTCCGTTAGACTTTTTCTTGTGGAGTTTTCTAAAGTCGCAGGTCTATATCAATAAGCCATAAACCACAGCGGCCCTCAAAGCCAACATAAGCATAACCCAGGTCATCGGTCAAATTCAGCCTGATTTATGCGCCAGAGTTATGGAAAATTTGACGTTTCGGATACGCTCCAAGCGTAGAAGCCGTAGCGGAAATTTGAAAGATGTTATATTCCAAACATAATGGCATCGATCGGCATTTCAAACGAATACAAAATTTCGATGATGTCTCGCATCCACTTTTTTTTATTTAAATTTAAAGATAAGAAGCGTTTAATGAAACTCCCGGTATAAAGGTTAGGTTAGGTTTACGTGGGTGTCAGCAGAGAAGCTTGACACACTTAGACCATAGGTTGGCCCATTGTGATACCACAAGAATCTAGGATGTCTACTTCCTACTAGTTGAACCACTTAAGCGCCCGGTATATAACCAAGGCCTACTTTTTTTTAAAAGCTTGAATACATTCAAACACTTGAGTCTTTTTGACAGAAGCAGAAAAAGTACTTTAAAAATGATATAAGGTTAATCTCTAACCGCAGCATTTGTGTCTCCTGAAACCGTCCATGGTAACGTTTCATTTCTGTTCATCTTTTATTGCTACTATTATAAACAGTTCTTCATTCAGATTCTAATTTTCCTTTTTATAAATTAATCTTAATATTCGAGCTTCTAAAAAATACACATCATTTTGCCCTTGAGCCCAATTTTCGCATCTAATGTCGAGTACAGAGAAGATATTCTTTCTTTAGCAGTACTACACGAATATTAAATACTTTGTCTAGCTCTAATTTTCTCTCCAATACTGTTATGTTCAGAAAATCAGACACTAATGTGCAAGTGCATCGGTATTTCAAATTAAATTGCTCAGATGACCAATCGCCATGAAAAGGAGTCTGATAATCGGCGTGGCAGTCGTGAAATAGCTATAACTCCGCCCTATAAAAACTTAGTGATATAGCTCACCCAAGTGTTTGTTGTTCATTAAAACCTTCAATATTATAATATAATGGTGCAAAAGCTTGGCAGCCTAACTGAGAGTGTGTTATCACAAAAAAACCCTTTCCAAGATAGATTTCATTGAACGTCGACAATATACATATTATTTATCATTATTTAAGAATTACAATCAAAAAATTATAACCTACTTAACATTATAATTGTAATTCATTTGGCTATAATTTGTTTAAGCAAATAATTTCTGTAAAATAATGACTTCCTTTCAATATTATTATACCTTAATAAATCCGGTACCTATTTGTCATATTCCTTTCTTATCTCAATAAATTCCCATTTAGAGAAATAAAGCATTTTCCTTAAATACCAACTTTCCCTCAGTTCATTTCAACACCCTATTCAAAGTCACCAAATAACCCCCCCCCCCACCTCCCCCTTCTAAGTACCTACTACAATATTTTTCTTTGAATATAAATTAACACAACTCCAACGACCCACTTAACAAAGTCATTTAAACAAGAAAATAAATATAACACAAGAAAAAAAAAATGCCCCACAACAAAATAAATATATGAAAATTAAGTAAACTTAAAATCAAAACGCACGCACTCTCCCCAGGTCTTTAGCCAACAAAAATAACAACAACAAACAATGCATAGGTATATCCTCTTATCCTAAAGCCCACTTCCTTATAAGCAAGGAAGGTAGATATATTAGTTAACCTTTCACTTCATATCCCACACTCTAAATCTACCCGTTTTCGTTGACAGGACACGAATAAATTGTAAGTGAAACAACCAACCCGGTAATCAACTCTACAAAAAACATTTCCCTTGATTCCTGCACAACCTAAAAACAAGAAAATCGACCACGACACGCACAAATAACTTATTTCTCCATCTCTCTATTATTTTATCCCATGGATATAGAAGAGAGCTTTAAGTCAAATTCAAAAGGACCCTTAAGGACGACGAGGACTTTACCTATCAAAGAGAAAGATGTCTAGAGAGTTATTCTTTGCAAAAACATAACCACTATTATACAAATACTACAGTAGGTACCTACTCGTAAGTAAAATATATACACACAGCTCAGCGAAACGATAAACCACATGGGACAAAATGGTGCGACATAATTTGATCATTAAGTTGAATTATTTGGCTGACCACGCTCGGGCGTGTTGGTTTTGGTTGGTGATGGCAATGGCAATATGGCTTATGGGTTTGGATATAGGATATGGCTAAAGCTACAATAAGGACGAATAATGAAGTCTAACGTCATAGGCTGCTTTTGCTTTAGACTAATTATTGCTCAGGTGTAAATAAATGGATAATTAGACATGAAGCAAGTAAAAGAAACTAATTAACTCCTTTTTCTATGGCTTGCGGATATTTTTTGTTATATATGAGTTTTTTTTTCAAGGAGAGCAAAACTAAATAACCGAAAAATCTTAATTATTATTATGTATGTAGGTACCTACATAAATGTACATATATATGTTTGAGTGTAATGATATTAAGTGTCTACTTTGCTTATTCGTTGATTGCAATTATCATGTCTATGACTACTTTCTTATATTTACTGACAGTTAAAGATAATAAAAATATAATTACATAATATTTCTCTAATAGTTAAGTTAAGAAAGTAGAATCCTTAATACATGTTTGTTAGGTTTACTAGTTAGGTATACTTTTAGGATGAAAGTAAATACATACATACATATATTATATTTTCTTTTCTGGAAAAAGTTCTTTATTTTGACGTACAGAGAGCAAGACAAAAAACTGTTTTGTAGGATTTAGAACATTTGAGCTTCAGTACTTCCTTTATATCGGAAGTTAAAGTATTTTTTGGATAGGAATGTAGCATACATTTAGGATGAAAATACCAAATTTGGTGTGGTTTATAAAATGAATTCTTTAAAATCAAGAATTAAATTTCATCCTATCTACAAACATTATGAGTAGCTTCAAAATCGCTATACTACGAAAAATATGAACAACAACTGATAAGTTGAATAATGAAAAGTAAAATAATTGAAACAATTTGGATGTATAGCCTACTTTAAGGGGCAACTGTATCCTTTCGTTTATAATACCTACCTTTTTTTGTTATTGTTGGAATTGTCTAATTTATTCATTTTTATTGATCAGATTTTCTTCCGCCACCAAGGATTGAATATACAGGAACGAGAACAAAACCATGAGAAGTATACTTTAAGGATAAGAAGAAACATAATTCATGTTAATTCTTGCAAATTTTTCCAATACCTAAAAATAATACCTAATTAATTTCTTTGAAATGCTATACTTTTATATATAAAACATCATCCCTTTTTTTTAATATTATTTAACCGAGAACTTATAACAATTCTCTTGCTAATAGAAATAATTGCATACCTAAGGGCGACAACACTGTAAAGAAGATAGCGTATCTTCTCAAAGAAGACAAATTTGAATACCGAGAAAACTTCGTTTAAGGTTTTCACATTTATATTATTTAAAGTCTGAAAGTTTTAATAAGTTACACTACCAAACTTATGACAATCACGTTCTATAATATGCTAAAGTTGAACAATCAAGAAAGCTCGATACATTTTTAGAAGACCTCTTTTACTGTTTTTGTATTTTTTGTTTAATCAAATAAACCAAAAAAGTAGTTTTAATATAAAAGGTTTAAAAAGAGATTGCAAACAAAATAAATTAAACAAATAATTAAACCTCTCATTTTAATAGAATAAGCTTTTGAAACTCTTAATTTTTAAAAAAAAACTCCTTTTTAATATTAGACATGGTTGTTTCTCTGCAAATAACGGGTGGTTAAATTTTAAGGGCCGATGTTAAATGTGAACCACACCTAAACGTCAAGTTTTTTTCTGCATTTCATTTGACATTTCTCAATTTAAACCATTTAAAGCCTCTTGACCATTTCAAGCGTCGTCAATGGTAAGAATGGTGGCAAGAAATGGCAACAGTGGATGATCAATTTTCGAAGAAAATCATCTTCAGTGATGAGGCACATTTTCATCTCAGTGGATTCGTCAATAAGCTGAATTGCCGCATTTGGGCGAATGATGATCCAAGATTGATTGTCGAAAAACCAATGCACCCACAAAGAGTGAGTGATTGGTGCGTTTTAAGGGCTGGCGGCATCATCGGGCCGTATTTTTTCCAAAATAAGGCTGGTCAGGCAGTTACTGTGAATGGTGTTCGCTATCGTGAGATGATGATAACGAACTTTTTATGGCCCGAATTGGAAGATATGGATGTGGACGATATGTGGTTTCAACATTCAACAGGACGGTGCCACTTGCCACACAGCTAACGAAACAATGGCTCTTTTGCGCGACAAATTCAATGGCCGTGTTATCTTACGTGGTGGCGAAAATTTGGACCATCGGATGGAGGTGTGCCGCCGAGGTCGCGGCGGCCATTTGGCCGATATTTTGTTCCATACCAATATTACCATAATAAAAAGAAATGACAATAATTTCCTAAATAATTTGTGTTTTATTCAAAATCAACATTGGCCCTTAAAATTTAACCACCCTTTACTTTAGGAAATGATTTTTGATTCTCTTAGAACCACGGTGGTGTGTTCTATTTAGCTTTACTTTCAAACCCAAAAATGAATGACCCTGATGTATTTTACAAAATAATATTGTTATTTAACCTTAAGAAATGTTTGTTAAAAATTTAATCGAACACACCTAGATTATAGAAGAACGTAATTTTTGCAATCTGACAGATGTCAATTCAAATTTCCTAAATATAATATTGTACTCACTCCGCGTAACTCATTTTGATTTCTCTTTATTTTATCCCACACCCACCTCATGGTGAAAAAGTCAAATGCAGTGATGTTTTAAAATTTGTCTCAATTAAAATTTGTTTTGCAATTCGTATGTATGAAGCTAAATTGGTAGCGTTCAAGTCCATAAAATACATTAAAGATTTACTATTTTTCATTAAATTGTCCAATAGAAGAATAGAAAGAAGTGACAAAGCTTTTTATAACAAATTATACCATAGAGGCTTAACTTTGATTTCACAAAAATCCCTCCCCATCACTTTTTTTACTAAAGCATAATCTACGTTAAAGGCCTTCCAAATTTTTAAGTAAACCAATTTTTCTTTCATATAAAACATCCCTTCCTAGGTCCTCCTATACATATACATATATGGGATAATATAATATTTTTTGATAACAAAGGTATAAAGCAAAATCGATGAGCTAGGCACGAAACCATATACGATACGATACATCTACTTATAAGAATGATTATTATAATAGCTTTATGATGAAAATGATAGACCTATATAGATGGAAGAGTCAGTATAGAAGTAGGGAACCTTTGCAATGAAAAAGGTAGGTATATCCTTTTTGTCTTCTCTATTGAATATTCAAGATTTGTTTCCGTCTATATATAGGAACTTCTGAGAGCAAAGGTATTTAACAAACGCAAGCATATAGCTAGCTACTTACCTATACAACAGACAGAGATTCCTGAGATTTGATATTGTCTTTTATGCGAAGAAAAATAAGAAGAAGAAAGAAATCGTAGATATGAAGCAAAGATATGATTCCAAAGAACATAATACTTTCAACACTTCGAACAAACTCATTTTCCAATATAAGCCTTATAGACAGTTAACTGAAACGTGATAGGAAAATATGGTTTCGTTGTTCCTACATAATAATATATTTTTTTTTTATTCACCAGGTAAAAGCTCAGCTATGGCAATTTTCTTTTTTTTCCTTGTTTAAGGATTATGGAATGAGTATTTATGAGAGTGTTAAGAGTCCTCCTTTTTTGCAAGGATGAAGGTTAGGGATAAGAAGAATGTACACAAGAAGTAAAAATAAACAAAGCAGGAAAAGAAAAATTCTGTCGGATTTTCATAACAGCTAATTCATCTTTTGTTTCAATTTGGGATTCTATAAAATACGAGTAAAAAAGGGAGGGGGGGGAGGGGATAATATTAGACCAACATTTCCCTTAGAAGACACATATATAAAAAGCACACAAACATTGACTTATTTGTTTTCTTTCTCGTTTTCTGTGTATCCTGGTGTTCCATGTTTGTTCCCGCGATGAAGGCTGTATACAGCTGCGGGAACAAAAAAAAAAAAAAAAAACAAATAAAGGATAAGGGGACACTTTTATGTGGCGTTCCTATAGACCTGTGTGCCTACCCTTAACACAGAGAGTTTTTGAATTAATAATTGATAAAATACTTGAAAAGGGAAAAAAAAGAAAACTTTTGAAGGACTTTTTATTTACTGTCGTGATGTTTTTTCCAGTAACAAAAATAAAACGTATTACTTAAAGGATTTGCGAGTAATTTAAACATTATTTATAATTTATAAACATCACCAGCAAAAATGACAGCAAAAAACATTAAGAATTATTGTTGTGGGAGACCATAAGATATCTACAGTGACTACCTATACATAATGTAGGTGTAGGTATATTTTGATGGAATGTAAAAAAAAAAATATGTTTGCGTTATTAGCTCATTTCAAAGGAAGATGTCCTTTTTGAGTGCTATTTTTTTGTTGGTTGCATGATGGAAGGAATTTTTTTTTAATCATAATACTTAAAAGAATGTAAATATGCAAAAAGATGATGATTGTTTTTACTTCCATTATTATAGCTGAGTTGATGGAATAAACATCAAATGTAGACTTAGGGATACGACTATCGCACTCCAGTCAATTATTATATTTTTTTTAATAATAAGCGATTTTTTAAAAATATTTTTAAGATATTATTTTGAAAACATTTTTTTTTTTTTTGAAAATATTTTTTTTTTTTAATCCAAAGTTTGTGTTTTAAAAAATTTTGGTATGCAAATTTATATGAACTTATAAGAACTTATACAAAATTTAATAAAAACCGGTTAAACAAATTATGAGACAGACGAAAATAAAAAAAAAAATGGTTCTATGAGTGATACCAAAGTTATGACCATTTGAATACAATACAAAAATGAAAATCGAATCAAAAATTATTCTCAAACAAATTCAAATAAAACATAATTGTTAAAATAGTTTGAATTGTTTGTTTTGGTTTATTATATAAACGGTCTGGCTTTTTCATTTTTGTATTTTATTCAAATGGTCATAACTTTGGATCTAAGGTGAGTTGTGATAAGTTTTATACCTTTTAAGAAACTGCAGAATTAGGGCAAGCTTTCAAAGGTAAATAAAATATTAAGCAGCAGAATATTTACACAGGGTGCGGTTTCAAACGTTTAAAGTAAAAAAAAATTTTACCACCATTTAGGGTTATCGATTTATTTGTAGCTACATGGTGAGTGTAATAAAAAAAATTAACTACAGAATGTTAGTCTAATTATTAATCAGTGTTAATAAAAAAAAAATAGGGTAGAAAAAAGATCAATTCTGGACAGGGTGACCCAAAAATTAAATCAAAGTAGAGGTTTTTATAAATTAAAAAAAAAATGTGATAACTCAAAAACCGTTAGGATTTAGTATTAAAATATTAAAGTTTATGAAATTCTTAAGAAAATAATGTATGAACAATTCAGTTTGACGCACCCTGTACAGTATGAGATGAGTTATTTCACATCAAGGTTATAGTGTTTTTTTGAAAATATTGTTTAAACAAGTTTAAACAAACAATTAACTTTGGGGCAGGTTCTAGGTCATTGAAATGTGATTTCGGTGTAATTAGACGTAATTTGAAATCAACACCAAGTCCCAGATGCCTTGCGGTTTTTTTCTGTAGACACTTACTTTTTCGTTACAAATAAAAAAACTATAAAAAATGTATTTCAAAAATTAATTTTCTAATTGTATATTCAGAAAGTACATGAAATTACAAACAATCTCTGAAAATTTCAAGGTTTTATCATCAAAACAGTTTTTAACATTTGATAGTTATGGCGATTTTCAAGCAAAAATATTGAAAAACCTCTGGTAGCGTTGTTCGATTTTGAATTTTTTGGTCTTAATCGTTTGGTTTCAATCTAAGCTTCATAATTTTGCCCGGTCCCGCTGAAATTTCGAGAAAGGTGTTTTTTTGAATCACCCTAATAGATACCTATAGAAATTACACACATTCCAAATTTTTGTTCATTGGCATATTTCTCGGTTTTGTCAAATTAAATAAATTACTAAATGATTTATGTGATGCGTATATAGAAAGACCAGCATTGAGCATATTTTAAGGCAATCCAGAATTGTGGTTCTAATAAATTTTTAGGCACAGCTTGGAGCCTGTCACAGTCCGTCAAACTATGATTCTCTTGAAAGAAATTTTTAGCTACGCAATATTGCACCTAACAAAATTGAGAAGTGTCTTTGAATATGACACAATTTAAACTTGTTTTCATAATATCACCTAAACTCTTAAGGTAAACAAATATAATAGTTAAATAAAATAATAATGACAAAAGTTGTTTTCATTAAAATTAAACCATAACGCTATATTTATGAGCCAGTTTGCCAGTTTGAAAATGTCTCGAAGAGGAAACCACAAACTTTTAAACTGACTTTAAAACCCCTAAGTTGAAATTATATATTCATAAATATAGGTAGGTATAGATCACTACGAAGCTATGTAGGTATAGATGATTAAATATTAAAATAATTGGATAAACAAAATACAAACACCCCCTTTCCGGGTTTAAGGGGGCGAAAACAATATAAAAACACATACTCTATGTGGTGTACGCCTGTACTGTGTACATACCTATACACACCAGAAACCATAGAAATATAAATAGTGGTTTATGGGAATAAGCCCAGATTTTATACGCAACAAAAAAAATTTTATGCTGAAAAAAAAAAACAATTGCTTCCTGACTTTTATTAATAAATATGCGGTCAAAGCAATAGTTCAAAGACACACTGTGTCACTTAATCAGCTTTAACTAAACCACATTACCTCTGAGATAAATAAGCTGTACTAAATTTTACTAGAAAATTTTCGAGCTTTATAGTCCCAAAATACGTACTGCTATACTATGAGCACTTTACAAGCTTATTGTCTATTAAAAAAACTGATAGACTTTTTTTAACAGAACTGCTAAGCAACAAGATCAAGTAAAAACACAGATACGGGTGAGTACCTACCGAACTAATTTACTTGGCGGAAGATTTGGCTCTTAGAAAAAAAAAATACAACTGTATAATCTTTGCATATTCAACAAAATTATAATTTAGTAGGCAATAAAAAATAAGTCTCAAATCAAAAGTTTAAAGTAGGTATTATTAATTCTTTAAACTTTTATGTTAAACATAAAAAAAAAAAAATAAACAACCAAACTTTTTTAATCTATTGCATTGAGCTATATCCAAATTGCAAAATTAATTTCCTTAAATTTCAATCTCTTATAAGGTCATACTCTTTCACCCTGATCCACTTAACTTAATTTATAATTTCCAAAGAATCCAATAAAATTAAGAAAATAGATTTCTTATTCGTATTCAATTAAAAGAAGAAAAACATTTCCGTTTTTTTTTTTTTAATTTACTTTCCAATTCCAATCTTAAAGATAGATTACTTAAAAAAAAAAATGTATAAAAGGGGAGCACCACATCTGGGTATAGCAAAGAAATGAAGATAATAAACCAAAGACTCAAAGTTGAAAATGTACATAAATACGGAAGTGCGGGCATAGGTCTGAGGAGTCTAAACTAATATGCGTAATTACACAATGATTCATGTCTGGAATTGGACAGAAAATTGAAAAATAAGACAAGAAAGGCAAAGCAATCGCACAGTGGGGTAAATTTATTAAGAAGTTGAAAAAATAAACTTACGGTGTTTTGGAGCAAGAAATCTTGAAGACACAAAAAATATTTCACCTTAAAATTTTTTGTTCGCCTGGAATTTTAAAAGCTTTTGTGAGTTTCACCCGAACGAAATTTCGCTCGCTTACTTAAAATAAGTGAAAATTTTGGCTCTCAATGGCCTGAAATGAATGTTTATAATAAGGAAATTTTTCGAACATCAAATTTCGAGTGAAACTCACAACAGACAAAAAGTGAAATGTCAAATTCTCTCATTAGCCACGCCCGCTTTTCAATGTTTTTCTCATTTCAAATTTTACAAAATAGAAAAAAAGTTAATTGTTTTTTGAGTTAACCAAATAATAAACATTTAGATATGATCTTATTTATAAACGTTGTCTAACTTTAGACAACTGTCCAACTTTGGAAAATGTGTTCAAAAACCTCGGTTATTGTTGTCTTATAGCTGCGTACCTTAGACACAAGAGTAGATTGTCTTAACCGGGAATAATTGAACTTTTTTTTATTAAATAAAGCATATTTCTACCAATTTGAAAATAGTAAGACAGGGTCTAAGTAGACGAAAATCTAATAAATACGACTGTTAGTGTAGGTTTGATATTTAAAACCACACCCAAAAACACACCCACTAATTGGCTCTTATTTTATAAATTATTTCACAATTAAATAAAATATTCCAAAAGTGAAATATTAATTAAGTTTTTGTTTTATCTCAATAACCTTCGTTCAGCCATTTTCAACAAAAGTCTCACTTTAAAGATTTGGAAACAAAATTTTTTTTTTTAAACAGAAACATTTATGTAAAACACGAAGAAAAAATTTAATTTTCAAATTTATTCAACTCTATCGAATAGACTATCCCACTGTAGATAACACACACACACACCGTATCGATAAAATGCTGATGCTGCAGTTGAACTGTTTGAAGAAAAATTTCCGTCTATAATACCGACCCGGCACCCAACATTTCTGAAGGAGCCAACATCAATAACAAAAAAAAAGAAGAAGACTAATTCATTATTACTAATGGATATTTAGATTTTTCTTTTAGATTTGAAAATTCTGATGATGAAGATGTGTTTTGTGTATATCGGCATTTGGCTTTTGTACATAAATATATAGTGTGGGCTGTATATACATATGTATAGGTTCTTTCAAAGTGCAAATGAAAGCACATTTATTTTCGATAAAATGAGGAAAAATCGTGAAGAATGTTTAAGGAAATTAATTTGTATAGAATAACTTAATGAACGCCAACAAGAAACTAAATTAATGTAAAATAATGAAAAATGTGTTTACATAATTCTTGTTTGCAGCGTTGCCACATATATGGTTTGAAATTTCCCTTAGAAAATTAATTTTCAACAAATTTTTTTATGATTTTTGTATATTATAAAATTGTGTATAAATGTGTGAAAAATTAATTAAACTATTTTAACTGTTATGTTTGACTATCAATTCCTGATTTTTTCAGATTACTTAATTTTTTTTTTTTGAATATCCCATAAATTACTATTAAATAATTTATGGGATATTCAAAAAAAGTTAACCTTAAAAAATTCTTTAAAAATAATAACTGACAAACATTACTGAAACTGACCTTTTATGACCAATAAGTGATCTTTTACTTTTTTTGAATATCCCACAATTAGGGTGCTAATATACTTTAATGTTGAGATTGAAAAAAAAAAAAAAAAACTTTAAACATTCATAACAAATCGGCTTTAGCTAACCAAAGGACGAATTTAACTGCCATTTTGTGACCAGTTACTGTCATTTTTTTTAACATCCCACAAATAGAGTGCTTGAAAACAAATTTAAATATTCCAAAAAAAGAATTCATCTATAGCTGAAACCAATCATTTTGTGATCAATGACTTTTGTTTCAAATGGCATTATACATTTTGGAATAACCCATCCTATGAGGTCCTAACATTCAATAACAGATGAGTCTCTAAAAATTCATTACAAGTAGCGTTTGGCTAGAAATTACTGAAACTATTTTAAAAGTTATAACCTTAAAAATTTATAATGTCAATTACGCAATCCGAATTACTGAAAATACTGATTAACAGTGCAGTGCTTTCTTTACTGTTTACCTAATTGTTGTGAAAAGTTAACACTGTATAAAGAATCAATGCGGATGCAGTATGAGGTATTCCATAATCCACATGTATAACAAATAGCTTTTAGCTGATCGTTTACTGAAAATAACAGTGCCTTCATAACCTTTTAACGAATAACCCTAAAAAAAGGTGCGTAAATCCTCTTTTATTTGGCTTTGAAAAATCGTTTAAAATTAATTTAAAATAACCTATGGCTGGTCAATTACTTAAAGAAACTGACATTTTATGGCAATTTTGTGGCGGCATATTTTGTTCGAATATCCCTAAAATGAAGTGCTAACATCCTCAAATGGATGATATTAATAAAACCCTAAACAATAATGTCTATCTGACTAATTACTAAAAATAAGTGATATTTTGTGACTAAATAAACTAATATTTCAGATTACATACTAATTTTTGAATATCCCACAAATGGGATGCTTACATATTTGAATGGCTGAACTTGAAAAAATGATTAAAAATCGATTGATCAATTACTGTAATTAACTGATTTTTTATGAATAATAAATATTCTTTCAGATAGCATAGTTTTTTCGAATATCCCACATAATTCTAAAATCCCGGAACCAATGTGAGAATCCCTTTTTGGAGTTTTTATGTTCAAATGTTATACAGACAACTCGAAGCGAGTTAAGTAAATATAATGTAATATTTACATTAATAATTAAAATATATGGAACAAGCAAAAATAGCTTTATTGGGACATTCACTTGAAAAAAAAAAAACATTTTACTTGAAACTTTTAAATGATACTGTGAGTTTCGTCCACATTAAATTTTATTTGAAAAATATGTTTGTCGTGTGTGTGTGTGGGTGTGTATAGTAATAAACATCAAAATGAAATACCAAATGTACATACATACCAAACTACATACATACATAGTTTCAGAATATTGTTGACGTTGGTGTAAAATAAAAAAAAATATTCTTTTTTCATGTGAAACTCCCATAAAATAAGGTCTAAAATTAAGGAATATCAATTAATAAATCAATTACCTCGTCCTACGAGCAAAGTCCACAAAGCCTCTTAATTGTGATAATAATATCTAATCAAATTAATTTATTGATTTTATTTCACATAGCGCAATGTCATAGATAATCATAATCCATTTGCTTATGTCTTTATAATAATTCTAAATTCATTTTTTGTTTGTTAGAATAAATTTCAATTATCTTTGATTATATTACAAATAATAATATCATTAATAAATACATTTGCATTTTGATAATACAATATACCATACACATAAATCAATAATGGAAAAATCCAAGAAAGTATGATTAAAACACGCTCCAATGAAATCACACTAAGATGTTTATTGGTCCTTTTTTTTTTTGTTGTGGTTGCAAATCTTAAATTGATTTGTTTCGGTTGGTTAAGTTTTTTATTAGAAGCACTCAATATGCTAATTCATATATTTTTTTATGATTTTTTTCTTTTCAAATTGCTTAATTAGTTATTTGCTTTAGTTGAGTAATTTTTAAACTTTATTTTTATTTTTTTTGTGTATTTTTGTTTAATAACTAATTCTTATAATTGGAGACAAAAAAGTATTGTTTAGCAGAGGATTATTGTTTTTTTAATTGAATCTCAATTTTTTCGATGAGTTATATTTCTGTTAATATATTTATTTTTGTTGCCCAGAGGAATAACACGAATTTCATACATTTTTCATTTTTTGTTCTCCTTTCTTTTTGTCTTTTTTAAATTATTGCAAAGTTTATATGAAACTAATTTTTCACTCCACAAAAGAATTTCAATAACAGACATCATCCTTTATGTAGAATTTCCAATATCAAAAATTCTATCTTTTATAAAATTCTGGGAATCCAGGATAATTCTACTGAATGCGATTTTGTATTTGTAGTTTTTTTTTTTAATGAAAAGAATTCGATTTGTCTAAAGAATACCAAATTTCATTGAAATTAATTAGTATTTAATATTTCCATTGCAAAAACTAAAAAAACAAAAAAGAATCAATATGTTCAATATTCATATATAGCATATGGCATAAAAGCTAAAGCGAAAAAGAAACAACGTATGTTTTCCTTATATTTTTGTTTGCAGATATTTATATAGAAATTTACTCTCTGGAGCTTGATGGTTTGCATAGAAAACAAAACAAATGAAAAAAAGCTCATAATATCCTTGAAGATTCTTTTGAATTATTTATGCACCAGGTATAGTTATTAGAATTCTATTAGACTAATCAAATGAGAATTTCACATTCAGATTCATATTTTTCCCATTGGTTGTAGGTACATATATTGAAAAAAAATAAGTAGCTTATATAATGCCCATTAAGCGACGAAATGAAGGTAAACATTTTTTTTGAATTCATAGAGGTATTTTGTTGGATGTATTGTACATATTTAAATTATCTGCCTAAATTAAAATCCTGGCTTTTGATTTTAGATGGAATATCAATTTTAATTTTTTTGTATTTCTTTGTTTATAAATAAAATAAATTTGGTGGCGCGACAGATTGTATAGACGGGATTATAAAAAGCAGGATATCGAATCCAACCCAAACAAAACATCGGTAATATTCAGAAGTTTTTCGAGAGAAGTCATGTTTGAAAGAAGAAGACGAATGCTATATGGAAGCAGTTGATTTGGGTCATTTCAGTTCAAATGACTTAGTGCGAAACGTATACGCATATTTACTCTGGACATATTCGATGCAATCAATGTGTAATGAGGTGACCAATACCACACTGGCATATTCTAACTGGGGACGAACAAAAGAGTTCTATAAAGAATATGTGACGAGGTTACACAAAAATTCTTTGCTCCAAAGTTTAATAAAACCAACCATGGGCCTCATTAATAATTTTCCCAATAAAAGGAGACCCTATATATGTTGCGGCCGCATAAATGTCATAAATAAACTGGCGCCCTCTAAAGAACCACATTTGAATCCATGTAGATGCTGTTTAAAGCTTATTGGAACAATTTTGACACGCGCCTTCAAAATAAAAACATATATATATATACAATAAAACCCGCTTAAGAGAAACGGCAAAATGTCACAATATTTCTTTCACTTAAGCCGGGTTTTCAATTAACCGAACCCCGATTAAAAAAACTAAGCAACAAAATTCACTTAAGAGGAGTCCGGATAAGTGAAAAAAAATTCACTTAAGGGGATTTAAAAATTCAATTAAGCGGAAAATTAAAGCTAGAAAAAATTGAATTAAATTTATCTTTTGAAGTTGCCTCGAAAAATTTTTAATAAAATAGACAGATTAAATAAAATGATTGTGACATATCAGAAATTCAAATGTCATTTTTGTGGTGAAAATGGTGGAGGTGGAAAATAAAAAAGAAGTGAAAGCCTTCAACAAATTTTTTGTTCTGTTCCATTCAATTTTTTTTCACTTAAGGTAGCTTTTTTCAATGAAAAATATAAAATTTAACTAGGTTTCAAGTGAGCGGGTTCCTCACTTAACAGAGTTTCGCTTAAGCGGAATGTTTTATAGGTAATTGATCGAAAAATGCTCGGGGATGAAAATAGTTTTTCAGATAAGAGGGTTTTTCTCTTAAGCAGGTTTTACTGTATATCAATTTTATTTCATTCGTATAAACAACCAACAAATTAACGTCTCTCGGAAGACCGAAAGCAGAGATGATTTTTTTGAATAAAATTTTATGATATCCATCGTGCACGTTCTCACAAAGAACCACGTCTAATGGCTTGGAGCAATGAAAAAAAAACCGACTGAAATAAGTCAAAGAAATGTGACTTTCGAGCATTATGAAATCGGGTACCTAAATAGGACTTATATAGAATTGTAAAATCTTTGAGAATTAAATTTTACTTGAGAAATATGTACACCTAGGTAACACCTAAAGGACAAGTAAGGAATTTGTAAAAATTATCAAATTCAAGATTTTTTTTTTAAGCTAGAACGATGAACGGAAAAAAAAAAAAAAATAGATCTTATAATTCTGTCTCAAACACTGCTTATCTTTCTCTTAGTATACCGTCGACCTACAAATTAAGCGAGCTCAAGGGATTTTCTCTAAACTTGGTGTTTATTTTTTTTAATTATTAACTATTTTTTGTGAATTGTTCAAAATTCTAACCCATTTTCCAATCGCATTAAAACAAGTTCAAAAACACCCAAGAAAATTATCGCTAACCAAATTCCAACTAATTAGTAACTTTGAAGATTATTATTTTTTTTTTTTTTTGCAAATATCCTACATTTGAGGTGGTAAGATTCCAGAGCCAAAAAGAACACTTTTTATTTAAAAAAAAAATTATTATAGGTATGGACCACATAAGAGCAAGTATGTCTGACCAAGTGGGTACATTTAATATTTTATAATTTAATATTATTAAAAAAAAGTTTTACAAATTTTAATGGACAAAAGCTAATGCTGTCGATGTCACCCTGGAGAGTAATTCCAGTTGAGAAATTAAAATATATCTTTTATATATAAGCTCGATGATGAGATTTGTCATCTCGGTTAAGAGTATGTATGAAATTTGCTTTATTTTAAAACATTGTAAGAAACTATTCAAGGCTGAGGGGTCAGTGTTACCAGGATGGTGCATAAGTAAAGTTATGATTTAATTATTGAATAATTTTTTTTGTTTACTTTTTTTTATTTTTAGAATTAACTTTGAAAAACTTGGGAAATTTATGATGGAAAGACGCAGCATAGAACAAAGAACAAAAGTTATTTAATTTTATTTTGAAAGTCTACATTCAATTATTCATACACAAAGACCATATATCGAAATTTCTTTTATGTTGGAAATGCACCCAGTGCTCCAACAATATACCTATTGGTCCAGCGTTTTCAGCAACAAGTCTGTGATCTTCCGCTAACTGGGAAGACCATAGTGACGCAGTTCGGGTGCAAGCAAGTATTGAGGAAAATCCCTTTCATATCTTTCATATAAGATTCAATTGGTTCATGAATTGAAAGCAAAGTACGCATTCAGAATGCTCTGCGTTTCCAAGAATTGTTCCGATATGGCATTTTTATGATTTTACTGGCCACCGCGTTTGCCTTCTTTGGGCCTACCTCAAAAGTAAGTTGTCTACCAATAAGCCAAAAGCACTGCAACATCAGCTTAAGGCAAAAATCCAAGAAAAGGTGATGAGAGCGCTGAGATCTGAAATTCTAAGAAAAGTAATGGAAAATGCTCTGGAAAGAACACGTCAGGTCGAAGTAAGGAATGGGTACCATTTATGAGAAATATTATATTGAAAACATTATGTCAATATATTTCCAAATCATAATCTAAATTTTAATAAATGCCAAGGTTAAATAAAATCAAAAAGAAAAATTGTATTCATCAAATAAATCATAACGTTAGTTATGCGCCACCCTATATAAGCAAGCGAGTCAGGCACGTAGCCAGGGGTCTAAAATAAAAACTAAAACTTTCTAATATACAGTATTATTTTAGCCCCATTGTATGCGAAAAGCTGTTCAGTTTAACGCTGCCCTTATCAATTTTCCTACAGAACAAAAATCCTTAGATTTCGTTTCTGCAATCGACCGCACCAAAGAAGATGTTCTCTTGAGAACATCAGAGAAAAAGCCGAAGATTTTTTCAGAGAGGCTTTTCAATCCGTATCTTACCTTGCCGAGGACTTATTTAAAGTTGAATTAAGACTCCAAGAACTTCATTGAAACAAACAACGCGTTCCAATCCAGAAACCTCTTCTACTGAATCCTATTTATGAGTGTCTGTATTGATTCCTTGCATAGATTCGTTAATACAAAATCTTACGGACAGATTCATGGTCAACGAAGACGTTCTACCATCGTTTCAAGCTCTTCTCCCAGGTTTTTCTGCAGTTGGGCGAGTCAATGAAATGGAAAAGATAACATGTTACTTTCATAATGCAATTTCGTTGTCAGCTGTGAAAGCTGAATACATTCTCTGGTGCGAAAAAATATCGTCGATTGATCCTTCTATCGAAGTTTTAAAATTGCTTGATATATGTGACAAGACTAACTTTAGAGGTATAAACTTCTTGCTTACGGTTTTGGCCACGCCTCCAGTGACCACAGCTAGTGTTGAAAAACCTTTTCAACTATGAAAAGAATTAAAACAGTGTCCCGAAGCGTTATGGGGAATGAAAGATTAAGCTCACTTGCTATGATATCTGTTCATTCAGATATTAATGTGAATCCAGATAAGGTGATTGATCTCATGTCAAAAAGAAAATCAAGACGTCTTCTGCTTTGATAAAATATGTGTATAAAAAAAATAATTTAAGTATATGTTCGTTTGAGTACATACAATTTAAAAACTAATAAAAATCAATAAATTGGGATATATATAGTTTTTTGTTTAAAAAATTCCTCGTAAAATTTGGAAGCAAGCCCCCCCCGAACCAAAATCCTGGCTACGGCACTGAAGCGAGTCATTATTTTTCTTATTTTTCTCATTCCGATAGTTTATATTAATTTACGAAAAAAAAAAGGATAAAATTTCAAAAATTAGCCTTTTTCCACCCTCCCCCCTATATGGTTAGTAAACAATAAATTTCAAAGATTTCAATATTTATTTATCATTATCCATGTATTGACAAGAAAAAGGAAAAAACTAAAAAATATCAGCACACCCAACATAAGCTATCTTTTTATCAATAAATCCCATCTGACAAAATAATAAATCCCACAAAATGACTGAACAGAAATTATCCTGACTATATAAACACAAGATATTCGCATATACATACAAAAATAAAAAAAATAAATCTCTATAATATTGTATATTTTATCTGAATAAAAAAAAAAATCACACAAAATGCTACAATCAAAATGGAATCAACCTATAAAACGTATCTATGCTTATATAGATACTTCTCGCTCAAAGCACAACCATCCTTTTTTAATATAAAAGTATAAATCAAAAACCAAACACACATTAATTTATTGATGGAATGTCAATTCATCACTTCCGCGAATTGGTTTTATTGAAGAAAACTCAGTTAGCACAAAAAAAAAAATAAATAAATAATAAATCCAGTAGCGGAATCATCATCATCCTCGTCATCATCATCGTCGAGAATAAAAATGCTTTACACACAGAATTTTCCTCCTCAGGACATATTTCTGATGGTGTTTTATGAGTAAATTGTATATGTATGGGGGCGGATGGCTAACATCACCAAAGACCACAAAACCAAACGCTCGCTAGAGGACATTCATATATATACATATAGCTTAGTCATGAATTGTAATTTCATTTCTCCCGATGGGAGATTTATTAGCGGCAACAAATCAAAATAACGTGCAACTCTTGGTTTGATATTTGCTCTTCTTCGTCGTCTTCCTCTCTGTATATTGCCAACAATGACTACAATTAACCAAAAGACGTCAGAATTTAGATACAAAATAGTGATACTATACTATTTATATCGGCATTGGAATAACCACAAGTAACTTACGTAGTGATACATCATTTGGGTCCATTTCAATTTTATGCAGGCAGTCTCCTGTTCCTATAACACACACACACACACACACACACACATATACATATACACATTTTATAGCATCTGGAGCGATGAAATAGTAACTCCAAAGATAGCGCGTGGGTATTTTATGCAGATTGATCGTACTCTGTGGTGGTTATGGTCGTATTATTTATGGATTCTATCTTCTCTCTCAAAAATATGTATCTTTCTGATATGCCACTGAATTATACACGAGGTCATAAAATTTGTGTCCAATTAACGTCAACAAAAGAAGGAATGAAAAAAAAAAAAAAAATTTAAAAATGAAAAACGAAAAGATTGCGCGGAACGTTAAGGGCATCCATTTTAACTAATGGTGTGACCAACTTATGTTTTATTTTTTTTTTTTCTAATCTTCAGAAATTCTAGTTCCATAGATAATTTAAAATAAAACATTTTATAAAGCGTATTTTTGTATACTACAGCTCAGGAAAATAAGACTTTCAATTAAAATAAAAAAAAACTTCAATTTGATAAAGACATTTATTTGCATTTTCTAAAAAGCACCTTCAATTTTGGCCAGGGATTTGTACCTAAAATTCTGCACAAAAAAATATATTTTTTTGTAAGAGCAACAAATTTTGAGAAAAGCGTGCGGAAACGCTCCCAGTACCTACCCTACATCCAACCTCTATTTATTGAAAATGAACATTAAAACAAGCAGCTGTAAACGTTTCTGTTTAGGATTTCATAAGCTAAAAGTTTTATCTGCAATTTTTTTTTTATTGATAGTTTTTAAATATAATTAAAAAAATAACAACGAGATCAATTTTTAGGAAATGAGTATTGAGTAAGACATAAACTCAAAATTTTTCACTAAAATCCAGCATTGTCGGAATTTTTTTTGAAATTTGGAATTTTAATTTAACCGCAAGTAACCATTTTCTGACCAAAACTATAATGATAGGCGGTTTTGTAAATAGTACGATCGAAGGAATATAAAAAAAGATCTAGTCGTCTATCTTTTAATATTCCTCAAAATATAAAATATTTAAAATGAAGACAAATGTGGTACTATTTTTTCTCCTTAATCCTTTTTGATACTTAAACTTCCTTAATATGCCCTTGAAAGCAATTTAATTAGAAGATATCTGTATGCATACATTTATTAAGGGTTCTCCATTACAATCGGTTGCTAGGTAGGTGGAATTCAAAGTTATAATATGGGACCCAGAATGGAACCTTCTGGGACACCGAAAACGGAGAGATAGTTTGATAAATTGTCACCAACAAGAACAATTTTGGTTTCTATTTCCGAAATAGGCCATTGAACAACAATCCAAAATATAAAGCTTCGTGAATCGTGACTAGAGATTTGAGCGCTCTTAACTTTATTTGGTCTCGATAATTACCGTCCTAAATGTCTCTGTACTCTGAAAATCAAGAATTTCTATTCTAGTACAATTGAAGGCTAATGAAGAATTCGATCATATAAAGCTCAGTATCCGCCGTTCGATATAAGGTACTTTCACTAGAAAACACTCGAGAGTTTCTCACAGCTAGTGTTTAACACTACACAATCCTTACGTTCGAGGAACTATCAGATAGGCTATTCACCTATCCCAAAAAATGTTGCTGTTTTGTCACAAGAAATTACAACAACACAAACCTATCCGGATAGCTTTGGATTGATCCTCGTACGCGACCAATGTTTTCGATCTAAATACTGCTCGCAGTAATTTTATTTTTAAATAGACAACATTTTATATCTATCTCCTCTCTTATATAATATATGAATGTCTTTAAAAATAGCGCTTTAATATTTAAAAACTAAATTTATTTTACAGATAAATTGAAAAAAAAAAAACGAAAACATAGAACAGTCACCCTACTCCTCCATAAAGCTGTGATAGGATTCAAAAAGCAGATAAATGTATCTCAACTCAATCTGTAATGTATCTTCAATGAATCTATTTATTTACGATTCTGGTATAGAATATAGTGAATCAGTAAATCTGTGATCTCTTAATGTTTTACTGTTGATACGTACACAGTACATATTTTATTATGGAGTGGCTTTTTGAAAAATTACTGTAAACGATAAAGGATAATTGGGTACGTGTATATTTATTTGAATGTGTTCCTCTTATATCTCTAGTTGAGTTTATTGAGTGGAACTTTAGGTAAAATGAGTAACTAGAGAGATATGATTTAATTAATTAGTGTCATCATGTTGTGTGTAATACAAGGCAGAGATACACACGTCACATCAAAAGATACAAATCCAACATCCACAGCCAGGACGGGATTTAAGTGCTTCCGACTCCCATCATAACCCGCTTTAACCCCCATCCAATCCGTACCACCACTACCACACTTCCAGACCACTTTAACTTCATATATGAGATGAGTACGAGAAGGTGTATATATAAGTGTAATTTATGTACATCTGTGGAAACTATGTTGATTGATTCGAATAAATCATGATGATGTGTCACGATAATGGAGAATGAATTAGTTGGATGTGCTTTATACTTAATATAGTATATGAAAAGGGGATCGGATCAAGAGCGAGAGCGAGGGAGGAGAGGCGACGCGTGTCGCCAAGGGTGACATAATGGGAAAATTAATTTCAAGCGATTTTCATCAGAGGTAATTAGTAACGCAAGAAAGAGAAACAATATTATGTGTGGATTTGATGCCGCGGTTAAAGTGGTGACATTAAATTTTTAAAGTGTCAAACAAAGTGAAAGAAGAGAAAGCACTCTTTTATTGATTCCTGATGTATATACACACTTTAACCTTAAACCCACGGCAACGTCTCGTCGTCGCCGCGCGTCGTGTGCGTTGTGTTGTCGTTCTTATTTCCATTGGCGTTTGCTTTTATATTCTTGTCTTTTGACATATTGAGAGTTTTGTTTTATTTTATTAAATAGTTAAACTAATGGGTCTAAGGAGTATAAAAAACAAATCTAATTATAGAAATAATAATTTTGTCAATTATAGTAAGTGGCGCCCAACAAAAGTGCTTTAGGGATATTAATTAGACTATAATTATTGTTTATTGATTTTTCGTGAGGATTTTATTGAGGGACAAAAATAATAGATTTAGAATCTAACATTGAAAAAGTTTATTCATTGATTTTTTTAATAATCAATAAGAAAAAAAAATATTTTGGACTAAAAATAAGATTAAGATAATAATTATAATAATAATAATAACAATTAAGATCAAAACAATTAAGTAAGCCGTATTTATCATTGTTAAAGTTAAAAAAAAAGTGTGGAAAAAATATTTTTTCAAAAGTGGCGCCCAACAAGAGAACTTTAGAAATTTTTAGTAAATAAATTAAAAAAAATATACATATATTTGTGTCTTTGTAGATTTTTAGATTGAGTCGGAGAGAAGTAGGTCATCTTACCAAATAATCAATTTTAAAAATGTATATCTTCTATTAGATATCTACCTATTTCAATTTACATATATGGCGCCCAACAAAAGTTGTTTTATTACGATTTTTTTTTTGTCTTCAAACTAGTGTTATGGGGGTATGTAATAGGTAGTCTAGTTATTATATGTATATGTTTTCTATATCCCTAACTAAATTATGCCTCTTTACAATGGGATTACATGCAATAATAACCATAATTATTTCCAATTAACTGCACAGACAAAAATTAGCAAAATATTTTAAAGTGGCGCCCAACAAAAAACATGTAATATTAAATTTTGATTCCTCTTGTTAATTTTGTATTTCTTTTAAAATTTTCATTACAAATCTAACACAATAAATCAAAGAGACAAGAGTTTTTGATGTTTTTTCAATTTTTTTAAAATAAAGGGAGTCGAAAAAATATTTTTAATTTTGTTTACTTAAAATTTTTTACCTTCCTAACAAAACTAAATATTTATTTTTGTTCAAAATAATGCAAATAAACTAGAAGTTATGTTTTAAAAAATTCAAAAAAAAAAATTACAATTGTAAAAAAAAAAAAAATAATTACTCAAAAATGACGCCCAACAAAATATTAAGTTATGTGAGGGAATGTAAAATAGTTCAATTTTCAGAGATTTAGAGAATTAAAATCGTAAAAAGCAATATACGTAAAACGTTTTTTTTTTTTTTAATGACAAATTTAAACCTAACTATATTTCCTGTAAACTTTTTTTTTTGACATCATTTTGGAATTTTTTGAGTAACTGAAACATTAAATTTGATTAATGTAAAATGCTTGAGAATTAAAATCATATTTTATTTGAAAAAAATTACAAAAGGCAATTTTTTTTTTTTAAATTAAGTGGCGCCCAACGAAAACTTCGACACATTTTTTAGCGTTTTTGACATCAGCTCACCTAAATTCATTTTCTCTTCCCATTTCCATGGAAGCCAATTGAAAAATATTCATTCAAAAAGCCGTCGACCAGAAGCCGTTGATTCAAGCAGTTACAGAATCCAAGATAAAAAGATAAAGGTCATAAGAAAAAATTTTCATTTTTTATGAATAAAGTTCATAAATATAAATTACACATTTTTTAACTTGGGTTAATATCCATAGCAATATGAACTGTGATAAGTATATATGTTTTAAAATCTCACAATAAAAGCCACACATGAGTCTGATGAATTTACTACTGTGTGTGTTGTGTATGCGATACGAAGAATAAAATGCACGCAACATAAAATTACACAAAACCATTCTCAATCTAATTCAACCAAAGAAAGGCAGACAAAGGATATTGAAATAATCCTATGTATATTCTAAAGTAGTTCCAACACAACACAACACTGCATATGTACGTTTTGTCTGTTAAGGAAGTTGCTCTAAGGATAACGCCGTATTTTCTGCAAACATTCATTTCAAATATGAGTATAATCTCAGAAGACATCATATTAGATACACATGGACTCGCTTGTGAACACAATATTCTCGATGGGGATTCGCATTCCTAACGACTACTGTATTGGATGTGTTCTCTCAACAGAGATTGATTCAAAGACGTGTGTTATATATAAGAGTGTTTCTTAACTATATCCTGCTGGCTGTCAGCTGCTGGAGCTCCTCCTTTCTTGAGTAATACGCAATTCAGAAATACTATTCCTATATCGACTTTTACTTTACCCAACGAACATTCTTATCCCATCATAGCTACTTTCTCTTCCTACAACGTGTCTTACAGAATCCTACCTACATAATATATTGAATTTGTACACAACATGCCATTTTTATAAGTACCAGATGATGCATCCTTGATTGCAGTTGTTTGAGTGTAGATATTTATAAAGTTGATACACATATCTATATGAGAATTAATTTATTTTTTAGTACCTTTTTCTTGGTATTTTTTGTGTGATTTCATTGTGAGAACAAAGGCTTTGTAATTCTTGTGTAGAAAAGTCATTCATAAGTTAGTCTTTAGATGCTGTATAGGATATATTTATATGGAGAAGGTTCCGTCTACACATATGTATACATATGTAAACAAGATTTTATATTGAAGCTTATGATGAAAGCATAAACTCCTTCCGGAGATATATTAGGTACCTGATTGAATTTAAACCAAAGTGAGTGTAGGTAATATACACACAACACATATGTAGCTATCGAATTCAATTACTTTATTGTTCATTGTTAAAGTTCAAATTCTTAGATTAATTGATTTTCCAGAGAATCATTAAAGGATATTGAAAAATATCTAGAAACAAAAACAACAAAAAAAAAAAAAAAAACCTGTGACAATATTTCACATAAGCTTAAAGAAAGGATAACAAGTGAATACGGAAATTGAATTATTTTTTAAGGAAAATTTTTGGTTACATCATCCTTGAAATTAATCAAGTTTGTTGTAGATTATTTTTCTAGAAAAAGCAGATATTACGATGAATGAATGAAGTGTATTCTTTGTAACAAATATGATTGGAACGCAAGAACTAAGTTCTGTAGTTATAAAAAGAAGGAGTGGAAGAATTCAAAATTATCTAACTTTATTTTGAAAAAAAAAAACAAAAAAATATTTTTTCTTTTACATGGAATAGGAAAGGATTCGATTCATAACCTCCGGCATGAGATTCAAAAACGCAACGCCATTACTTCTCCAAGACTTAATAATAAAAGCAAAATTTAAAGATAACAAAAAAAAAAATATTTCTTTTCTATTAAAAATCATGGGTCTCAAGATCTCAAGATATCAAGATCCCTAAAAACATATAACGGTGTAAATTAAGTGGAGTTGCTTGAAAATATATTATGTTTCTCCATTGCAGTTGGACCTTAAACTGTTTTTTTTTTTTTACAGTTGGACCTTAAACTGCTTTTTTTTTTTTTTTTTTTTTTTTTTTTTTTTTTATGGAATAGACTGGGATTCGATCCCGAACCTCCGACACTATAGCCTAAACAATCCACCACAGTAAATATAACGCCATTACTTTTTCCAAGACTTTAAATTTAAAAAAAAATAAGACACAAAAACAAGACTACTTTTCCATCAGAAAAATCAGGCTCAAGATCACTGAGAAAACATAAAAATGTAAATAATAAATTATATTTATGTAAGTGGAGTTGGACCTTACACTTCCTGGGGAATAGTATAAGTATAAGTAAAAATATATAAGGCTATACCCTGCCTAGCAAAAAAAAAAAAGAAAAAATGGATATAAATTAAAAACTAAAATCATCAACTAACTACTTACAGTTAACATTCAAGACGACATTTGTCTCCAGACGTTGTCCCTCTGGCATGGCACGATTCCAAACAACGCATTTATATTTGGCACCGTCATCATCACGACGCGGCACAATCGATAGTGTTGCGTTAGTTTGAAAATCTTTAGATCCACCCTTTTGTAAGGGTGCTTGCAATGGAACTGTACTTCCATCACGATACCATCTAAAAAAAGAATGAAAAAAAAAGGAAATTTTAGAAATATGCAAGGATGTCGTCGTCACCGTCATCGTCATCGTTGCTGTTGGTTTTCTTCATTTTCCATCTCACATCATAGTCTAGCCAACATCACAAAAACTCTACACACATATTTTTTTTTTTTTTCATCATATTACTTTAAACCAAGGACGAGGAAGGAAGACGATGATATGAACGTCCAAAATGTGTCCGTTCAACCGCATGTTTTTTTCTTCTTCACACTCAGTAACTTAGAAAGCAAAAGAGAAAATGAAATATAATTTTGGACACATTTCTAAAAGACGAAAAAAAAAAAAAAAAAACAAGGAAGAGATATTCCAAGGACTCCATGTGCCAAATAATGGCAGGAAGGCGAGACATTTGTTCCTTGTCCGATTGCGGACGTGATAAAAGCCTTAACATTGTCTGTGTTAGCTTGCTTGGGTCTTTTTTGGCAACAATATGGCATAGCATGGCATGGCATACAAGCCACATCTGAACATTGAAGCTGAAGGATGGTGGCTGTCTGTCTATGTATTAAGTGACACACACAAGACACAACACAAAAAGAACGAAAAATTGCCGGAGCGTGTAATTAAACAAACGCGCAAGCATTCCTCCATTGTCATCATCATCATTGGGTTCGGGTTCAGGTTCGGGCATTGGGAAAGTGGCGGATGCTCCAATAAATTCTGCATTTTGTCATTCAACGCCAATAAAATCGATTCAATCGTTAAGTGTGCCAAAGTGTAAGAGAGATAGATGCATAGTCATCGACAAAATGAAGAAATCCAACATGAAAGGACGAAAAGAAGTAAAAAAAACAGCTCAACTTACGTTATCGTTGGATCCGGTGATCCTCCAATGCTGCTACATGTCAATTCCACTTGCTTATCTTCAGTGGCAACGGCATTGTTACCTGGCGACACTAGTGGTGGATGTGGCGGTGTCAGGACAGTTAAATTATAAAACTCTCGATGTACATCGGCACCTGTGCCCTTAGCCTTAATGCGACACTCAAATCGTCCATTGTCTTGATTATAGGAAGCATTTTTAATTTGTAAATCGTAGATTCCTCTTTCAGGACGAAAATCCAATCTGAAATTTAATAAAAAAAAAGAAGAAAATTGTTTGTGTTAAAAGTTAATTTCAACAGGAATAAGGTAAGATGTTGTTTTATTGTTGTTAGAAGAAAAAAACCGAAACACTCTTCACACTCGTTGTAAATTTTCAATGAGAAAACGGAAGTGTTCAAGAAAACATAAAGGACATTTTTTCTTATTTTTTTTTTTGTTTATCTTGGTATGAAGCTGTCACTTACAAAACTGTAAACCTAACCTACCTACTTTATTCTTCAAAAACAGACAATAAAAACAATCACCCCCTCCTCCCACACACAAACACACAGACACATACAGTAATGAAAAACGACTAAACCATAAGTCCACGTTTAAAATTATTATCAATTTTATTTTCTCATTCAGTGCTTCCTCCGTCTTGTGAATTTTTGTCTTCCTCTCATTTAATAAAAGACGACGACGACGAGAAAAAGTAAAGAAACAAAAATATAAAATAAAAATAAAATCGATTCTAAGGATATATAAATATAAAATCGAAAGAAAGGGAACATTTCAACTGGAATGGAAGCTAAAATGTCTAAAAATTTTGATACGAAAGTGATTTATTGCTCTGTCAATTATTTGGAATGAAAAGAATATAAACGCTTCGAATAAGGATCACAAAATGGTTTGACCGAAAATATTATATAAATGGCAAGTGGCAAGTGATGGCAATTGGAAGGCGTGAACGTATTGAAGAAGAAAATAAAATAAAATAAATAAATAATGGAATGAATTTGATTTCTTGACGCCATAACTATTGGAGGACGTATTTGATTTTTTTTTTTAATTTTTGGAGAGAAGAGTCCTTTTATTATTCTAAGAACAATTAATTAGTTCAAAGAAATCATTTAAGAATTGAATAATTGGATTTTCGATTAATTGTTTCCTAGTGAAATGATTATATTGACTGACAATGATAAAGAAGAAATAGTTTTAGTTGGGGAAATGGTATTCATAAAATGTGGATTCATAAAATCTATTCCATAAAGATCGATTGGTCCTGACACAGTATTGTAGAAGTAAATCAATCTAATATCACACCGAAATTTTAAAGAGCAATGACAGACGGGAAGGGGGGGGCCTAGAACAGTCTTGGAGTCAGAAAACTCAAAAACCATAAAACCTTAAATCCCAAAAGCTCAAAATCCGAAAACACGAAATTTTAAAACATCTAAAACCCAAAATCCCGAAATCCGTAAAACCTTAAACCCCGAAAAGCCAAAATCTCAAAATCCCGAAAACCCAAAATCCCCAAAACACAAAATCCCAAAAACCTCCAAAAAAGCCCGAAATCCAACAGATACAATTTTTTCCCGAAATATAAATCCTAAAAAATTGTGAATAATTAAATATTTGCGCATTTTTTTCTCAGTTTTTGGGAAGTTACATTTACTGAATTTCAAAGTTTTTTTAATTCTGGGCTTTCTGGATTTTGGTTTTTCTGGTTTTTTGGAATTTTGGAATTTTGGAATTTCTGGGTTTTGTGTTTTCTGGATTATTGTTTTTAAGATTTTGTCTCTCTCCCCCATGAGCAGTGAGCACTATACCAAGAGCGTATTGCTACATACATTACCTGGTTTTGGGTTTTGGGGGTAAACACCGCCGCCGCCCAATATGATGTTTTTTTTACCTTGATTCAACCTAAAAAATAGAACCCCACGAAGTTTCTTGAATCCAGTTTAAATTGTTTTGCAAAAAAAAAAAGAAAAACAGATAAAAACCTTAGGGGCATTATTTTACACATTGACACTAAACTTGGAAACACAACACTTGTCTTAATTTTCCATTTAACTATAAAAATGATTTTCCGAATATTTTTTCTAGACCGTATTAAAATCCCTGTTGCCCTTATAATCCTTTTTTATATATAGTGTCTGATGTTGTGAAATAAAAAATAATATTTCACCATCAAACTTATTTATATGTACGCAACGCATAAATTCATTATTGTGTAAGGAGAAACGCAAGCAAATGAAAAATGACGTACCTAACTGAAAAAAAAAAATATATTAACTAGATTTATTTACACCACATAATATGACCACTATAAAATGCACACTCTGTATCTTTTGATTGAGTATATATTTGTTTTTATTATTTTACTTCGCGATAGGGATTCTATCTGAAATCAAAACTTGTAGCTAAATATTTATTAACTTTTCTAAAATAAAACGAAAATATTTGTAAAAAGTTGAGTACAAAAATTATCAGCTTTTTATAAAAAAAAAAAAACGACATGTACAGTGTACACAGTGGTGTAGTTTGTATGGGAGATCAGAGAAAATTCTATAAAAACTGCACCAGTTGACCGATTTTGAAATTTTAAGGAAAGATAATAAATGAGATGAGAAAATAAAAAAAAAATATCCGCTCTGCTATCTACCACGCCCACTTTTTTAATTAAATTTAATATCGTCCTCAAAATCGATACAGGGTTGTTGTATAAGTGAACCTTATACAAATTTGGTTTTTTTTTGTTCACTTTGCTTAGCTTAGCAGTCCTTGTTCGAACAAATTTAAACGACCTAACCGATTTTGATGAAATATAAAAACATGATAATAGTATAAGATGACACATACATAATTTCCGCCCACTGAAACTCCCACATTAAAGTCCATCTAACCTTTCTTAATCTTCAAATCCTAATTATAGTTTACATAGCTGTGTTAAAACTTTAGGGGCGGATGATTATTATCTAAATGTTAACATATCTACACTAAGAATAAACCTTCTCCATGCTGGAGAAAAGTGGAGTGTTTTTTGTAGGCCTAGAACTACAGATTTTTATTATTTTTCACTAATTCTTACATTTAACTGCTGTAAAAATAACACTCAAAATTAAATTTGCAGGTTTTTACCGCTTGATTGCAATTTTATGCAATATAGAGAAGGAAAATAAAATTAATTTTTTTAGTGATCTGGCACTGACGTAAAGTTCAGACACAATTTATAATATTTTTACCTTGGGCCTTTATCCCTTATTAGGAACCTTAATCCTTGGTGAATCCAGAATCTCTGGCAAATATAATATGTACCTACTGTGAGAAACATAAATCAAAATCAGCACTTTTGGAAAATCATCAATTTTTTGTTATTCACCTCGGCCCCACTGTGCACAACTTTTTCTATTATTAAGAAATCTAATGTTCTATTTCACGACATAATCGACTTTCAGGCTTAATTTCATTTAAATTAGTCCACTCGTTCAAACGTATAATTGGCGGTAAAATATTCAATTCAACAATTAATCAAATTTTTTACAGATTCTAAAAAAAAAATTGTTGAACTTTTTCAAAGTTTTATTTTGTTTTTGTTTCAGAAAAATTAAATATTTTGTTCAAAATTGAAATTAACAATCAAACATTTACCAAAAAAAAAAAAAATAATACAAAATCTAACGACCTCAATCATGTGACACCGAGTGTAGGTGTGCACTTGGTAGAAAAGAAAGTTTTGTGATAGAAAATATGAGTTGGGTCTTTATACAAAAACATCTCCATATGTACATATGTATATGTGTTTGCGAAATCGTAGAGTGAGTGCAAGTGCAGGAGAGAGGAAGTGGCTATAATTGTTACAAATTATGTTAAGGCTATGTGAAAGGATCTATTAGACCCCCGGGTATAACAGAAAATGTTTTGTGTTCTCTCGTCCGATACAATATGAGTTAGGGTAACTAACAACTAGCTATACCTATTATACCTAGGTAGCTACACGATGTTATATAGAGATCCCTATACGCCTTCTTCACTATACATACCTTCATCGCATTCTGCAAAAAGGATTACAGGATGTTTTATAACTTGTTAACCATTGTGCTTCATATTATTCGTTGAATATAACTATATTTTAGTTTTATTATATGAATTTTCCTTTCCATAGTAACACACGAAAAGAATATTGTATAGAATAACTACGTTAGAAGTGAGCTGGAGTTGTAGTCATAGGGGGAGGGGAGGGGGGAGGTAACATACCTTAAAAGAATGTTTTTTATTTTTTTATGGGAAAAAAAAAATTCCATTTTTTCGCTTGAATATGAATTTAAACTATAAAACTTTTTATTTTATTTTTTTAAACATAAAAAAAGGGTTTCTGGTCAACATAAAAGAATTTTGTTTACTAAACTAATATATGAGAATTTTAAATATTGACTTTTTCGAAGTAAATTAAGTTAATATGTAGTCTGTAAGAGTAGGTATAAGGGATTATGTTATTTCTTTTTTTTTTTTTGTCAGCATTTCGAAATATGACCTTTGGGGGATGTTTTGAGGTTTATATGATTAATCGGGTAGTGAAGTGAAATTACTTGTTTTATTATTTTAATATTTGACTAGAGGTTTTTTGGTTATACTGTGAACAGAAAAATGTACATACATTAAATACATTTACATATATAGAACTTAAAATGTATATGAAGATGTACTGATGGAATGAACAAGCAATTTTCCCATGGGGTTATATTATAGGATAAGTTTTAACGCTTTACTATAATGTACTCATTTTTTTTTTTAACGACTCATATAAAAAAGTTGGGTTCAGATGAATATGTTATAGGCATAAAAATAAAATGGGTTTTGTCATGTAATAACAAACGAAATTGTTTAATAGTATTTTTAGCTTAAATTTTAGTTTTAATTTGAGATTCTACAGAAAGATTAATAACTCGATCCTTTAAATATAAATTAAGTCTATTAAAACAACAAAATAAAAGACATTTTTACAAACGACTAACATCAACATATATTTTTGGTCGTAGGAAGAACTAAGTATAAGGGATCATTATTTGAAAGTCAGAGACTTATAAGAACCGTAAAAATGAATTTTTGTACCTAAACTATGTAGTTCAAAAATGGTAACGGAAAAGAAAAACCACACATTTAGTTTGCTTTCTTTTTTTTTTTAGAAAAGACAGTCATTAACCATAAGCCATTAAGAATGGAAAAGCCATATCCTTAAAAAGTCAACTTTATTATGTGTGTCAGAAAAATAACGTCTTCCGGAGTCCATTTACAGGGTGGCGCATAAATAACGTTTGATTTAATTATTGAATAATTTTTTTTATTTACATATTTTTTATTTTTCAGAATTATCTTTAAAAAACTTGGGAAATTTATGATGAAAAGGCTCAGCACTGGTCTTTTATTTTGAAATTCGATATTTCATTATTCAGACACAAAGATCATATCGAAATTTCGTTCATGTTTGAAATGCACCCAGTGATCCAACAATTTACCGTTTGTTCAAGGGTTGTCAGAAACAAGGGGCTATCTGTGACCTCACGTGCTGAAAGACCTCGTGATGCAGTTGGAAATAATGTAAACATTGCTTGGATGCAAGCAAGTATTGAGGAAAATTCCGAAACGTCCACCAGCACCAGGCGTCGTTCTCAGCAGTTGGTGATGTCTAGGCGGTTTTTACAAAGAATTTTACGGCATAATCTAAATTTTAATAAAAGCCAAGATAAAATTAAATCAGACAAAAAAAATCCTTTTTTCAGGATTTCAGTTTCAAATCAAACAAAGAGCTCATGCATATACACTCTTTGTATGGACTGTGACTGTTGGAATGGAATCTTTGAAAATTCCAAAAACAACTGCTTGTCAGGGAGATTTTTCAATATGTCAGCTCGAATTCGCTCGATATTTTCTGGACTTGTGACGGTTGCCTCTTTCGTGAACACCCGCCCTCATAAATAGATTAAACCATATGAAACAATTGGATTTGTTGATCAGGAAGTCAACCGCGCCGCCAAATTTTTGAACCATAAATGGAACACAAAATATACACGGCGCCGCGACCGACATGTTAGAGCCCAAAATTTTTAGTTTGAAAATTAATTTTTCCAAAATTATTTATTAAAAACAATTTAATTTGAAATAAAATTAAGGGATAGATTTCTGGCTCTAAGAAAAAAGTATGAAATTGCATTGTAAGTGAAATCGATGGTATTACAACCAAGATTTTAGACAAAGGTTATTTTTTTTTTTTAATTATACTCCATTCTAGATTTTAAACTTATTTATTGAAATTGAATTTATTCTTATTTTGAAAACTGTTATTACAGTCTTCGTTTAACTACTTCTCCAACCTCTACTTCGGAGGTAGACCAAGGCATACACTTTGGTCCTCTTCTTTTTATTCTTATTATTTATTAGAGATTTTGGAATGCTCTTTCGATATGTCAATCTACATACCTAGTTTCTTAAAACTTTTTCTACGACACATGACCAGCGTTAGAACCTTACTCCAATTTTAGGAAGAAACATAAATCTACTCTACAACTCCGCTTTTTTGAGATCTACCTACTGCTTTTTTTTACACTAAAAAATTCTAAAATTCTTCAGCCAAGCCTTAAGAAAGGTAGCAATATGTTATTCAATTTTTTAACCAAGCCTGACTCTGAATGTTTGAATCTAAATATCTATTCTGTTGTGTAACGAATGGAAATTATTTGATTTAATTTATTTTGTTAAACATTTTTTTTATTAAAATAAATTGTTTAAAAAAAAAACATTGTTCAAAACTATGTTTTTTTTTGTTTTAAAATCTACTCCAAAAATTTTCAATTTACTCCACTTTTTTTTACAAATCTACTCCGAAATTTAACTACTGAGATTCTAACCCTGCACATGACTCTACTTTTATTTAATTAGGTATACATCAAATCATTTTCATTTTATTTCATCTCTTTCACAAATCTTTAAATTAGGTATATCTCAATCAGTTATTCAGTCTGGTGCCTTAAAAACTGTTTGGGGTTAAATATTGTTAATCATTATTTTTTTTTGCACGGAAACGCATTAAGTTCTATTCATCGCATCTTTACATTCTTTATTTAATCAAACTCATGTCTACCGTTGAGTCAATTCGTGGCTTTGGCATATTGTGTAGTCAGGAGCTTAATTTCCTCACCAACCATATCTTTCAACGTAAGTCCAAGTAATTTTCCGACCCCTACCTGACCTCGATCCTTATAAATAAGGTTTGTTTGTCTTCGCCAAAGTCAATAGCTTCCCAAGTGGATACATCTTCGATTTTTTTAAATTCAATTTTTTTAATTAAAAAAAAAAAATAATACATACCTATTTTAATTATATTATCTCTTTTGTATAAAAAAAATACTTCTTTAATTATTATTGACATAAGTTTTTATCAAATATAAAATGTAATTTCGAATTTTGTAAGAAGCAGATTACAAAAATTATTTTTAAACTTTAAAGAAATTTTCATTTAAATGATTTTATAAATGCGTACACAAGCTAGAAACTTTTCTACAATGATGATGATGATGGTAATAGAAATAAAAACATTATCCAGGATTATCTATGGTAGAATATTTTTCTAGAAAATTAAATCAATTAACTAAAGATAACTTCTCTTCTGAAAGAAATTCAACAAAATAAAAAAATTGAAAAAATAAACTTTCTAAACAAAAATTTAAATTTTCCTCTGAATAATGTGAGATGTGTGTTAAATAAATAAATGAAAAAAAAAAACATACTGATAGTTTGACAAAAATATAAAAAAAAATAAAAAAAATTCTATTGACTTCAATAAAACAGACAAACAAAAAATTCCAAGGGCATTCAATAATGCAGAAAAACAGCTCATGTCTCATTGACAACTTAAAATATTTTTAAGGACGACAAAAATTTAATCCTACCATTGAGAAACTATCCAGACACATAAAAAAAAGTTTAAAAACAAAAAAGTTGTTAAGCAAACAACACAAAAAAAAATAAAAAACATATTTTAAAATCAATTTTTTGTAAAATAAACTAAAACAAAAAAGTAAAAAACAGCAAACTTTTACCGAAGTCAATTTCCCATGCGAGCAGTTTTTTTTTTTTATTTTTTGTTTAAGCCCGCGAGAAACTTTTTACTTTTTGCGATTACCTCCTGTTCAGAAAAATGTTTGTCTTCTTTTTTTATGTAATTTACTTTCACCGACTGAGATAAACGGGTAGGTACACCGCTAAAAAAAAATACACCACAAAAAAAAAGTATAAATGAAATAAATAAAAAAAGTCATTTAGTGTCCTGTTTTTTTATTTTTCTTCAAACTGTGATTTTGTGGTGTTTCCAGCCTCAAGCTAATTGAAAACTTTTGTCAAAGCAACTTAAAATTTCAACTTTGAAAATAAAAATCAAACCCTAACAAAAAAAAAAAATAATAATTTTTAAGGTAAAACGTTTAGAAGTCCTGATAATCAGAGTAAAGGACTTTAGTTTAAAAATTTCTATGGTTAAAGCTTTCTGTGAATTAAGATTAAATAAAGGGCCGGACTTACCCAAAAAGTCGTTGGAGACTTAAATGAAAAAAAATTTGTAGACGAGATTTTTTGGTGCCATAACTTTAAAAGTATAAATCCTACAAAAAAAAATCGATTTTAGAAAACAGGAAGATTATTAAATTTCCCAGAAAAAGATGCCAACAAAATTTTAGTACGATGAACCGTCTTCGAGATATCAATTTTCAGATTTTCAAAATGGCGGCAGAAAAACAAAACTTACATCCAAGTCATTCCTTTGTTTAATACTCAGGAAGGATCTACCGTCCCACATTTATATTATTTATATATATGTATACATATGTGTAAACCGATTAGGTGTAAGTAATCTCTGAAATCAAGAAGTGCTCCATACCAAAATTAACGCTTAATACATGTATGTACATTGTACAATGTACATAGGTATGTATGAGTTATTTTTGACATAAAATGGCTTTGTTTTGTTAAACACTTAAGAAAGGTTTTTCATGGATAAATTATAATTATTTAATAATTCCTAATTCTGACTGAAACTCTCTATACATTCTGATATAACGGCCCACATAATTTCCAAATCCAACCCCGAGGTTAAACATTCTAACCTTTTTATTTTATTTTTTTTTTTTGTTGGTCTTACATTTTTGTTTTGCAGCAAAAGAAATTAAATGACTTTTATGAGGTCGTAATAATGTCTCTTCAGGGAGTCCTTGTTGTCCTTTATTCTGGGGGCAAATTATATACAATTTATGATTGCTCTATATCTCCGATTGCGAATGGGAATTTTGGAGGCGTGTAAAAAAAAAGAAAAACTAACATAAACTATTTATGTACATCAGAAAGTTCTTAAGGGCGTGTGGGTTTGCCTCTAAGTGAAGATAAAGTCACATAAATCATAAGCGAAATTAAGAGGGCGGCAGCGTCGGCAAACGACCGACACGGCGTCGATGACGGTGGAAGCATGAGCTTTGAGAAAGTTCTTCATATTAACAATTTAACTTATTATAATGGTGATGTCGGTTGGTGATATCGCTGGTGAAAATTGTGAATTAAGTGGATGTTAATTAGCTACGTTACTTATTTGTTGATATGTTAAGTTTTATTTTGTAATTATTTACGGAAAGTAGTTTTTATAAATTTTTGTTTTATTGTAATTTGATTTTGTTTTGAATGAAAATATTTCAAAATGGAAAATTGATGTCACTAGGGTTTAGCATTGACGGGTGATGCTTTTAAAGGGATATTTTGAATCATCATAGAATTATAAATGTTAGCAATTCATTTCTATACAGTTGAGACCAAAAAGATGAATTAGAAGTTTTTTTTTAAAATAAGATTTGGCGTTTGATGTTAATTCCCATAAATATAATAAAAACGAAGCTAGTTTTCTTATAGTAGGATTATTAACTCGTACTAACACATCAGTAATTGGTTTCTTATAATGCCCAGAAATATGTATTCACATTTAGTAAAATTAAATGTGGGTCAAAATGCATTATATATGTTAATAAATATATTTGATAAAAAAAATATTAGAGAAAAACACAAAATTCTAACTTGAATCTGTGGTAATTTTTAACAAAAGGTTTTAATGATCTATTATTGTTACTGTTTCGATTGTTCGAAGGTACACAAACATGAGATCGTTTGCGTTGGTTAGATTTTAATGTAAAAGTCAATTAAAATCTTATCTGATTAATATTAGTTATCAATTTTAATAAACAGAAAAAGGACATGAAATTCATTTGTTTAGTTGTTTTAATTTTTTTTTCATACTATTTGTTAAATAATGTAAATATGTATATATTTTATACATTGTACATACAGTCGACTCTCCCTAAGTCCAATTTTTAATGGGATTCCAAGATTTATTCGAGTTAAAGAGAGTTTTGGGAAAATTCGAGTTATAGAGAGACAATTTTTTTTTTGTTTTAAAAGGTTAATTTAATAAAAAAAAAGTTTAATATACATAGGTACATACATACATACTTACAAAAAAATAACAGAAAAATACATACATTACATCAAAAGATACATACATTTTTTAATGGATCTAGCTACAAACATATGCACACAAATCCTGAATCAGCTCTGTTGAATGCCTAGGATTACGATCAAATGATTTTGAAATTCGAACTGGAAAAGGATAACAATGTTTTTTTTTTTTGTTTTTACGTAGTTTTTAAAAACAGTATTTTTTTATTCGACTTAGAGAGAATACGACTTAGGGAGAGTCGACTGTATATGTATTCAAATTTCTTAAATACAACTTTGAAACACAAGAAGATTTTCGTGCGATCGAGTTGTTAATTTTATTCTAAATACATATGTGCAGGAGAATTTCAGAGTACACTCGGGCGTATGAGTGCTTTTTACTTTTGGTATACATCGGTTTCGTAAAAAAAATTCAATTAGATTTTGATCAAATTTGACATTGGGGTGATAATGAAGCCAAAAAAAAGTAAGTCTAGAAATTCTGTCCGTTTGTCCGTTAGTCGTCGGTAGCCTAAACGGATGGGTCGATTTTCTTTAAACTTGGTACCTAGCTACCTTGCATTTTTTTTAGGACCAAAAATAACGGTACCTGCCACACAATTTTTTTGTAATTAATGAAAATACATACATATGTACATATTATTTTTTCTAAAACTTGCCCACAATTGTTTTTTTTTACATCAGTATTTTTTTTTACAAATGGGGTAGCATTTTGTAAATAATTTTTTTTTCTAAAAAATAGTTATAAATTTTTAAATTTTCGATTTTCTAAAAAACGATTCAATTAAGCTGATTCAATTTATTCATAGAGAATTTTTTTTAAATGTTTAAAAGTGCATATTGTATCTATACAAAAAGATTTAGTTTGAGAACTAATTCAAAAACGATAAGTTTGATTTTTATTAACATTTTTTTTTTAACATTATCTAGCTGGTTTTTAATAAAAATTATTCTTATAGTTTACCAAAAATAACGGTACTTACATAACATGCGAGTGTTCAACACTTCAACCGTTTAGAAAAATATCGCTTTTCACAAAAAAACTACAATTTGTCTTAATTTTTTTTTTTGTGATTTTTTGAACATTTTGACACCTGTCAAACTCGGCTGTCACTTAAAGTGTCATAATATTAGTTGTTTGCAATTTACATTTCGCATTACACGATGATTACGGTCGTCATAATGGACCGACTACGAAAGTAATCAGTAAAATTGTGAAGAAAATTGAAGAGAGTGGAAGCGTTACTGATGTCGTAAGGCCTGTGCATCATCGTAATGCACGCTTAGTCGAAAATATTGCTGCTGCAAGTGCAAGTGTTGCTGATGATTCGAATTTATTGGAATATCGCGTTCGCAATGATAACCGATTTTTTTTCTGTGGGGCTACGCAAAAGACCGTGTTTACCCGATTATCCCCGGACTCTAGACGCATTAAAAACCAACATTACTCAAGTTATAGACGAGATACCGCTCGAAATGTGCGAAAAAGTGATTAAAATTACCTCGAAAGAATCGCATGCTGCGAATCTTCCCGGGGCATCCATTTGAATGGTATTGTTTTTCACCACTTAATGGCAAAGTCTAAACTTTATAATGAAATAAAATTTTCATCAAAAATCTATCGCTGTGTGTGTTTTATTTAGCTTTATTTTCAAAACCGAAAAATGAATGACCCTTTATAAATAGGACTCTAGATAATAATAAACAACGGGGTGTATGATTTTTTTCACGTTTTTATAGGATAAATTGTTTTGTTTTCACAGAACTTGATCCATAAAACAACATTTAATAAAAAAAAAAACGCGCCTAAAAAAAAGTATAAGTAAAGCGTGGCAATAATTTGTGTGGGAAGAAATAATTAAATTTTCTTTAAATTTTTTAAAGAACATAATCATCAATATTAACAATAAGATGACCTCTTTTAAAAAGTAGCTGTGTCAGTGGGAGTATATTTGCTCTAATGACACATTGTATATGTATAATTATCATTTATCATGTCTAAAAATTGCATTAAAATCGGTGAACCGGCTATTGAAACAACTGGAACCACTTCAATCTGTGCGGCTTGGCGTGTATTGGGAATAATTGGTCATAAAATCGTGGATCTGTTGTGGCGGCACTATTGTCTTTCATAAACAATCATACAAACAAAAATTAATAACAGCGCACTTCCTTTCTTTACCGAGCAGTTTGATGCATTATGAATCGTCATCCTGCACAAACACACAAGCTTCATAGTGATGGTCTTCCTACCCATTGGAATTTGTGTAGGACCTATTCTTCTAAACACTACTATTGACCTAACATATAGGTTTTGTAAGCTGGCACAATAGATCTTAACGTCGCAGTACAACTAAAGCCGCAAAATTTTCATTCATTCATTCATTTATAATAGGTTGTTGACTATCGATTTCATTCAGGCATTCTATATTCCTGGCGGTTTTTGAAAGACTGATAACTCAGTAATTTGCACAGTTCAAAGAGTCTCATTATGAACCATGCAAGAGGCAGTATCCATGAACAAAAACATTTTTGTATTAGCCGGGACAACTTATGTGTGGCTTGTCGAAATGCTGCTTGATTCAAATGTAATTGTCAAACAATAAAACCCAAACTTCGGTAGCACAAAGCGTAGTACATATGGATCTGAATGAAGCTTGTTTTAGTTCGACTCTAAGTGACTGAGAAAAGTTTTTCAAATAAAATTAACAAATAAACCCAGCGTCACTTAAAGAAGTCTGATGAAGATGATCTCGACGTTGCAGTCGTGAAATAGAACTTTGTGGCAAGCTCACCCAAGTGTTGTTGTTTCATTCAAAACCTTCAATATCAATATGACGATGCGACAGCTTAGAAGCTTAACTGCCAAGTGTGTTATCGCATAAAAACCCCTTCGGAATTAGCTAAAGCTGGATGTTTGAAGTAAATAGGTACACCTAAATAATTTTTCCACTCTTCTGCAAATTCATAAAAATATTAAATAATGAAAAAAAAAAAAAAAAAAAAAATTAAAAGCAATAAAATTGTTCCAGCTTATAATCCAGCTTGTTTCAGCTTATAATCCATTTTCTCCAAATTACATTTCCCATATTCTCTAACCCAGCCTAACATAAAACAACAATTCATAAGGAAATTGCTTTGCAATTACCATTTATATGTAGGTATATGTATATTGTGTGAAGTAACAAATCACCCGAAATTATCCATAAAAACTCAGCAGGAAACTTATTGGAGCCCATTAATAACTTGACTTCGTTTTCAACCTTTTCTAATTCTTTTTTTTTTTTTAATCCTTGTATCTAATAGAAGAGTTTAAGAGAAAATTACAGAATACCTACATATTCGCACACCTACACAAAAAGACAGAACTGATGAAGTATAAACCTACATCGAATTTTACTACATACATATAAAGTTAAAATCCCTCTATCCTGTGTGACATGCAAAAGCATTTTTCTTCGAAGTAGCTTTTACTTTTCCATATCATGTATCTCCATGAGAGGGTTAGTATTAAAAATTTCTTCTCTTCATCCTGCCTACTTCCAACCATTCGTATGCCAATAAAAATTGAGGCAGACAACATAGGGAAAGAATAAAAAATCTATAACAAGTCAGAAGAACAACGCTACACAAAAAAAAAAAAAAAAAAAACAAATAAGTAAAATCTAGGAAACACGACTTTCTTGGAAACAGTATTTTATCATTCCTTGTTTGTAGCTTAGCGCAGTTTCCTTGTATTTTTATAAGTTGCTCCTCTTATGTTTACTTCTACACTAATATCTTTCACTTTGCCCACTCTCTCCATATTTTGTATCCTCCTATGAAGAGTTCTTCTTATATTTTTTTCTTTTTTTTGTATGCGTCTTCTAATGTTTCTGATGGCTTCCTTTTGCCACGGCAGGCAGAAATAAATCCAATAAACCTTTTTTTGGTTAGCAGGTGCTTCTCTCGCTTTCTGCAGCATTCACTCGTATCGGGAGGATTTTTTATATATATATTTTTTTTAACGAAATGATACAAGAAAAGGCTTTTGCGCTTCTTTAATATACGACGACGACGACGAAGAATTGTGTATGGGGAATATTTTTTATTACCACACGAAGATGAATTTTTAGGAAGAAATGAATAATTCATATATATCTTTACCTACCTTACCTACAAACCTACCCAATTCTATTTTGCATAGAACATAATAGAAGACTAGGTGTGTTGAGGCGTAACTCCAAAGTTGAAGGACTGGTTGATACCTTTGGGGAGGTTAATAATTTTTCAAAGCTCTACAAATGGAAGGGGACTTGTATTGGCTTTGAAAAATAAAAATTCTTCTTCATCTTTCTTTTATCTTTGCAGAAATAAACGCCCGAAAGAATGTCTTCTTTTTCGAAAGGGACATGAGTTCCAAATTAAATTTCGGACCTCTATTTTTTTACCACATTGGCATTGGATTGAAAGTCTTCAAAAAATATTTTGTCTGCTGCCTAAAAACACTGTAACCAGTCAAAGTCTTCTTATTGTAATTAGGTATATATATACATAACTGTAAAACTTGGAATTTTTCTGCAAACATTGGTAAAAGTTTGAAATGTTTCGTTGTCATAATTTATTTGAGTTTTCTACCATTTAAATATTTATTTGGTAAGGGTGCCACTCAATGTACTGTCATTAAAAAAAAAAACTGTTGCCCAGCGCAAGTCTTTAAAGTCCTTCGAATCTGTGAAATGGGCCACACATTACATACTATAATTTTGGTTGTCCAAGAAAACTATTAACAAAAATCCAAAATCAATTATGATAACAAAACAGTTTGGACTTTTTCGAGTTTTAGTGAATTTTAATCTTTAAGTTTTAGAATTTTTTTTCTGGTTTAACTATGAACTTCTTCAGTTATTACAAAAGTCTGCTCAGATAATAGGTGATTTTTGAATTTTAATCGTAATTTAAGTACGAAACATTTTAAATTTATACCAAATTTTCTTTTAAGACATAATTTCAAAACTATTTCTCTTCGAATATTTGATAAATTCTTGAAAATTGGTATTAACCAAATAATCTAGAATAAAAACAGATTTTAGAACTTTTTCTCAATTTTTATTATTAAGGCGTAAAAGTTGGTACCAAAATTATAATGAATCATAATTTTTAATTTTTGGTTACCCAATTTTTTGTATATAATATTCTAATTTAGTTTTTTTTATTTCCGTATATTTTTTCAGATTGGTGTTTTTTTCCTTACTTTATTGTTAAAGTCTTAAAATGAGTTCTTAATTTTCTTGGACAACTGCCTTCAAAATTATTTTTTAATTTCCCTAAATTTTGTTTGATGTTACTATTTTGTTCCTAATTTTATAAAAGCTTGAGTTGCTTTTAAATAATTTACATTGAAATTTACCGCTGCTTATGTCAATCATTTTGAAATTATTACCAAATACATAGGTATGTAGTTCTGAATCAAATCGAGTTCTACAACTCGACAATTGGTGCAATAATATAAACTGCCTTTAACAATTTTTGTTTTGTTTCCTTATATCTATTTGTTTGTATATATTTAAAGTTTTTGCTAGTTTATTTAATAAAATATTAAAGTTGGTACCAAATTGTTGTTGAATTTAAAACAATTTTGTACCAAATTCTCTTGGCATAATGTGCGGAATATTTTTTCCTTATTTTGTAATACAATAGTATTTAAAAATTATCAAACTGTTTAGAATAAAAATCGGGGCATAGAAAATTTTCTCTCTTGTTTTCTTATAAAGCATTTGAATAAGTACCAATTTTTTAAACCGGAAAATTTTAGTTTTTTCTAATAAATATTTGTAATTTTTTTATGAGTAATATTTTTTGGACAAATATTCGATTTTAGGTATGTTTTCCTAAGTTTATTTTAAACTGATTAAATTTAGTACAAAATAACTAATTTAAAAAATTAATTACCATTTGTTCGTGAATATAATGTCCCAAATTTTAATATGAAAGCGTTACAATAATTGGCACCAAATTTTCTTGAAATTTTTTGAAGACTGAATCCTAAAGTTTTTTTTTTAAATTAGTAGGTACCAGAATTTCTGAAAGTATTCCATCTTAAAACTTTTTTCCAAATGAAATGAAAACTTTAAATTTTTTGTGAACAAAAAAAAAAATTGTGAACAAAAAAAAAAAAAAAAAAATATGGTCAAAATTCTTTTTTTTCCTATTGTTTTTTTTTAATTCGTATCAAACTTTTAGGACAAATATTATTTATAAATATTTTCTAATTTTATTATTAAATATTAAAATTTGGTACTAAATTATTAATTTAAAAAAAAAAATTGTCTCTAGTAATTTTTGCACATACATATGTATATCTTAAAATTCCAAACAATCCTGAATAAGATCAGATTTAAGAATTTTGTCCCAATTTTATTATGAACGCATCAAAAATTGTACCAAATTTTCTTTAAAAATAGTTTCGAGTCAAAATTTTGTTTACAAAATTGGTAAAAAAGATTTGTTGAAAAAATAATTGATATATGGATTCAAAATTATTTTTTTCAAAAGCAGAATTTTCTTGAAATAGGACTGAATTCGTAATTCGTACCAAACTTTGTGGACAAATATTACGTATTTTAAAATGTTTTCTTATTTTATTATAAAATCGTTTAAGTTGGTACTAAATAACAAGTTCCAAAAAATTCGCCTCTTGTAATTTTTGTTCAAATATCTTAAAATTCTTACCAAACAATCCTGAACCAGATCGGTTTTGAGAAGAATTTTGTCCCAATTTTATTATGAAAGCATTACAATTGGTACCAAATTTTCTTTAAAAAAGGTTGGATTCAAAATTTTGGTTACAATACAAAATTGGTAAAAAAGATTTCTTGAACAGATTAAGGATAGGGATTCATTTTAAGTAGAATTTTTCAAAACGGAATGAAAAAAACAAAAATTTGAAAAGCTTCTTTAATTTAATTTCTGTACGAATCCTTTAAAATTATTACCAAACGTTCAGAAGTATAAATTAGGGTCAGAGCTTTTTTACTCTTAGCCTTATTTAACTGAATATCAATTTTAATAAAATATTCACAAATGTCTGAAGCCAGACAACTACAACTTATAAGACGCAAGTTTCTGCGACCTTTAGTAGATTAATTTTAGTTCACTCGGACTCAGATATAAATATTTGTGGCATTGCCTATTTTTCATAATCTAGATTGTGGAGTACGAGTACCCATAGGTCTGGCAAAAAAAAGACAAGAGAAGTGTGACAGACAGTTTCGCACCTGTGTGTGTGTGTGTCTTTAGTGAGTGTAGTGTATGTCGAGGTCACTGCCTGTCATTGTTTATTGTTGTTATGCTGCGCCGCCATAGTTGCCACCGCAATTTCTGAAAGGAGTATTTTCCATTTTTTGTTTACTCGTTTTGTTTTTTTCTTCTTTATTTTTTTTTTTTTAAGCGAATATAACACAACACGTTGCTGTCACTATGCTCTTAAGTTCATTCAATTTATTCATTTTTTTTTTTTTTTTTATGTTTGCTTTCTTTTTATGTTGTATAGTGAGAGCTTTGAGTTGCGATCAGCGATATGGAGTTAGAGCCTTTTCTTTTAGTGGTCCCAGGATGTCAGTCTCGTGTTTCGGGTTTCATTCTTTATTATTTTTTTTTTTTTGGGCGCAACCTCCAGTTGCTAGACTTTTTTTAAAATATTTTTTTGTTCGTATTTCTATAGGGAAGTTCCTTTTTTTTTGTACTATATTTATACTAGAGATGGTTGTCGGTGTCCTCCTTTTTTTTTTGTTGGTACAACAAGTGTACACAAGAGGGTGGAAAATATTTTTTTTTTATAAACATTTTTTTCTGTTGAGTCTCCTGCAGTTTTATTGTCAGCATGATATTGTTTGATATGGGGGGAGGGGAGTTCAGAGGGATAAAGAAGGGAATATAACTGATGGGATTAGAGTTGATTTTTTATTTTTCATCTTTTTTTTTTTTTTCATTTTGCAGTTCGCCTCGGGAAGGAAAACTAATTTTCTGTCATGTTCAACAATCTGCTATATCACTTTGAGGATTTTATTGTTATTTTCAATTTTTTTTTTGTCGATTTTCCTTTACTTTCTTTGAATTTCAGATTTTTTTTTCTTTCATTTTTATATTTTATGGGAGTTTGAAAGTTTTCTTATGAATATACCGTAGGTTATTTGGATGATTAGTTTTGAGGTTGGAATATGTTTATTTTTTTTTTTTGTTTGCGGTTTAGTATGGTTACTTGTGGTGTTGATATTCTTCTTTAATAATTTTAAAGAAAAATCAATTGTGTCTGCAAAATTAAAAAGATTCAGTTCCTTCAGATGAATTTATTTGAAATGTTTTTTTTTGAGTTTGATAGTTTTACACTTTATTTATCATTTATGTATCTAAAAAAATAGCAAGTTTCCATACACACATTTAGACTGTTTTAGTAAAATAATATTACTATTTTTTTTAAATATGTAATTCTTCTTAAGACTTAAACGAATTTTAACAAAGAGCTTCCTTAGAAAATTACATTTTTGACATTTGGTACATTTTGATGATAAAATTGTTAAAAATAAAATGCACGAGTAAGTCGCACGAACTTGCTCTTATGTACGACTTTATAAATAAAAATTTTAAAAACTTTTCATGTGATAAAAGAAATATGTAAATTAGTTATGGGAGCCTAATTTTAAAAAATAGATACATATATGTAATTTTGATTTTTTTTTAAATCCACAATTTTTTTTCTTAATTTTGGTATCCAATATTATTTGAACTTATTAAAAACTTTTGTGAAAGAAATTTCATTAAATTCGATTTAACACATAATGAGACAGTCTTAAATCAAAAAATGGTTCTACTGAAAGATATGGTTAATATAAAAATTTGTACCTAATGTAATATGGTGTTAAATTTTAATCAAAATTATAGGAGTTATTTTTAAAAAAATGAGATTTTCCCTAATGGGTTTCTCAACACTTGTATAATGTAGCATATCATTATCTTTGTTTATAAGAATAATTTTTGTTTAAAAAATTCTAGATAATATTAGAATGTTGGGACCCAGTAGTCCCAAATTTTATAAAAATTGACAAATTCATTTTCGAATATTACCTAAGTTATAAAAAAAATTAAAACATTTTTTTAAAAATTCAAAAAAAAAATTGGACATTTTAGTATATTTACGAAATTTTTAAAACTTTTTAAAATAATCTCCATAAAGAAAATTATCTTAATAAATTGAACCAGTTTTGAGAAAATCAAAAAATCGTTCTGTGGGAGATACCATAATGCTAAATAATTTGAAATGGTAGACTTTTTATAAAAAAAATTTACGAATTTTTTTTTATGTTTTATGCATTTTTTTGAGCAAAATAAGATTGTGAAAAATCGTGGGGTAGGGCAGGGCTAGTTGGGCCACTTTTTACTTGAAGTCTCATAATAATCAAACATATTCATAGTAGGTACTGGTACAACTATTGAGCTAGTACATCAAAAGAAGGAATGGACTTCTGATTTTTAAATGAAATTTGAAAAAATTGAAAATATGTAACCGCAGAAGAATAATGCCTTAAATATATAAGATCCAAGTGGTCCAACTAGCTCCTATAGCGAGGCAAGTTGGAGCAGTGTGTGGGGTTAGTTGGACCAAGCCTTGAAAATTTGAAAAAAAAAGTTCCATAAAGAAAAACCCAAAACCCAAATATTTATAAAGAATTTTATTTGTAAAAAAAAAAAAAAACATCATTTAGTGAACAAAAAATATGTATTAGAAATAAATTAAGAATTTTTTCTTTTTCGTGACCTTTTAATTCAAAACAGTTAAATCCTAATTTTGTAGGCCTGAAGCCCACAAAATAAGGGTTCAACTGTTTTAAAATAAGTTAATGTCAGGAATCTTAATCGTTGTTGCAATTGACGCACACAAAGAAGGGCCCATCTCCGGATACTGTACATTTTGTATGAGCCCACTTTCGGCAAGTATGTGACAGTGTATCTACTCTTTACATGGAAAACTTGTAATAAATACACATAAAATACGTCTATTTAAATCAGCGGGGCTCGTTGCTGCTCAAATCCAAAAAGCACTCCGTCAGGGCCATCTAGTGGTTTCTTTTTAAATCATAGGTTATTTTGACACTGACAAATGTTTCCCGCTCGAAATCTTAACAGGGAGTCAGTAACATACCTCCGCGGAACGAAATGAGTCGCTTTACGCTTGAACAACGTTGGGAAATATCGAAAACTTATTTCCAAAGTGAGTGCTGTGTACCCCAAACAGTGCGTTTTTTGAAAAGAAGTTTTGGCCGAAATGAAGCACCCACCGCGCCAGCTGTACGCAAGTTTGTGCAAAAAGTTCGTAAGACTGGTATGCTAGTGGGAAACACTCATGGTCCCCTTCATCGTACGGTGCGCACAGACGATAATTTTGGATTTTGGAGTAGTGGTATCATTGGACCATTTTTATTCGAAATTGAGGCTAGGAACAACGTTTTGTTCAACGGACGGCGTTACAGAGACCGACTTTTTTTTACTGAAATTGAAGACATGGACTTGGATAACCTTTGGTTCATGCCGGATGGCGCGCCATGCCACAATCGATCTTTTGCACACCAAATTCCCAAATCGTGTTACCAGTCGTCTTGGCGATGTCAATTGGCCGCAGCGGAGCTTTGATTTGGCTCCTTTGGACTTTTTTTCTGGGGAACCATGATGGATGTTATGCCAACAATCCGGAAACGATTCAAGCAATTAAGGCTAATATCATCCAAGCAATCCGTGAGCTACAGCCCGAAACCACCAACAATGTCCGGGAGTGACATAATACGCTACTGCGAAGCCAGCCGAGGCAGCCACTTGAACGACGTTGTATGGGAATGTTTGCTCTTACTATAATAAAGCCATAATACATGGACAAAATTTAATTTTACTCATTTTATTGCATTTTTAAAAAAGAAACTTGTATTTGGCCCACCTTGTAGATTGTTAAGGCCCTTAAAATCCAGAAACCAATACCACAACTAAAAGTATAGGGTTCAAGAAACTTTAACTTTTGAACTGTGTTTGAGAGAAAAGCCTTACGTAGAATTTTTGGAAGAAGCAACAACCTCGAATAACCTAAAAGCAACCATAAATGAAAAAAACAAAGCTCAATGAACTGAAGCTGATATAGGTTATAAGCAAATTCTACCTAAATATGTAACCCACCATCATAAATGCCTTTCATGTACAAAGCCAATCAAAATCAATGAGTATAAATTTATTCTATTACCTATACCAACACAATTTCTGTGGTGACAAAAATGGAAATAAAATATTCCTTCTAGGCACGTAATACATAATATTTATATATAAGAAAAAAAATCTATAAATAAGTAATTTCTATGTTTTGCCATTCAATTAAGGACATCATTTTAGCAGAAGTCCTTTGCTCCAAAAAAAAAAAAAATAACAAAAACAAAAATTTTAATATACCAACATATGCGGAGTTATGCTGCGATTTACATAAAATCAATTCATTTTTCTTATTCTTTTTTTTTCTTGAATACAAAAAAGAAACAAAAAATCAAAACAAAAAATAAAGGATCCACACGTACCATACATTTTTATATATCTATATGTTTATACACAACAACAAATTATACCGCAACAATTCAATTTCCAATCAGAATCACAGAAAAACATTGCCAATTTACGCCAATACCACCATACCACAATCATCAATCCAAGCCAAACCAAGCCAATTGTATCATATTTTTGTTTTCAATATATCGTTGGGTATACGAACAACGAGATGACAACGACTACGACGAATTTCGTCCTTAATCAGATTCAAATGAAATTACCTCAATTAGATGTCAGATCCTTTCATATTTACATCACCCAATGGATAAATGTCATTTGTGTGTTATTTTTTTGTTGGTATTGAAAACACATAATAATCATTTGCTTATAACACAGGATCTATATATGCATGTATGTACATATTTATACATAACTAGGATACTCATATTGTGTGTAGGCACATTGACTTGCCTTAAAGCTATCAGCATCTTCATCATCGTCGCGTCTCGTCCTCGTCCTCATCGTCTTCGTCCTTTTTATTTTGTTTTGCGACAAACAATATACAAAAAGAAATAAATTTATGAGAATTCTTCCGAAAAAGAATTTATTTATTTTTACTCCTTGGAGATAAAAAAAAAATCTCCTGTTGCTGATGTCAAAATGAAGGTGTAGGTGCACTTGTATATCTAATGTATATACAACAACACAAAAAAATTGAAATTGCAAAAACAAGGAATAATGATTGATCATATTTATGAACTCGCTCAACGCCGCCGCACCATCATAATGTTTGGCAAAAAAATGAAGTTCTTATTTTTTGCATGTTGTTGCTGAGAATCGACAAAAAAATATGATATTAATGTGAAGTTATTGCTTCGTGGGCAAAGGATGTTGCTAATAATAATCATAATTTCCAGATGGTGGATAAGAAAAATGATTATTGGTTTGAATATTTTTTTTTTCTTTACTTGGTCGTTATACATATTACAACGTCATCGTCCTTTTTTGTTGATTTTTTTTTTGGTTAAATATGTTAGAGTGTTTGTTCACGTTTGTTGGTTGTTTGGTCGAACTAGCTAATAATTTATTAGAATTTTTGCTTCGTTATAATACATTTTCTTCGTTTTTTTTTTTTTTTTTGTGGAAGTATTGAAGGTTGTCAAAGTATTTACAGATACTCTATGGCTTAATGTGGATGGCGGCAGCGGAGGCGGCGGTGCTCCTGAAATGGGAGGTAGTTTTGCTTCATTAATTATATCGAAAGGTAATAAAGACGTCCATAGCCTTGAATTTGGGAAACGAAGAGGTCAAATTCATCCTATATATTATTTAGTGTTTGCGATACAAAATAAATGACGACGACTATACGTATATACCTATACCACCACGAATCTTAGAGGCAATTTAAGCAGTAAAAATAATGTGTATCCTTTTTTGGATCGATATTTAATACTTGTTTTATTATTATATTCATTTTATCGATAATTTTTTATTTCAGGGGCTACTTTTCGGTCAAATAAGTTTACCACAAGAAAATTGGATAAACATAGGTATACCATTTAGAGGAATGCTTCTATATTTTTTTTTTTTTTTTGTGATGATGATATTATGCCTTAATGAGATAGGATGTGATTATGTTTTGCTGGTGATCCGATAAGGAAGAGATAGCATATCATCATCATTGCGGTCTCCAAATTAAATGAGGCATTTTTATCGTTTTATGGTGAAAGGATGTTCATTGATACCCTCCTATACTTCTTGATGATTTTTGATGTGTTTTTAATTGAAAAGTCTATCAATTTGGATGGTAAGTGAGTACCTATTGAGATTGTTATTATTTAAGAATTTTTAGATATTGGTTTTGTGTAAATGAAATTTAAGTTCAAATCAAAATTAATTACACCGACGACATCAGGGTTGGCCTAAAACATGGTCTAACATTATCTTAAAATTTAGTTCCATAGATAAGAAATGAAATTTGAGTTTTACCTTCTATAACTATTCTTCTATACCTGTATAGAGACTAAAGGTCGTTTGCATAAAATTCTAAAGCATAAAATACCCAATTGCTGTACTCCCTATTTCCGACATTTTTTTCTTCAAAAAATTAAATCGATTTTTTTTTTCCAATTCCTATTTAACCGAAAAATCTTTAGTTTTAAATTTTAAATATTGTTTGCATAAATATTGTGGATAAACTCTAAGAATTCAGGCGCCAAAAAGATTTAGGGTAGCAGAGTTCTAATTTTTTTTTTACTGAAAAATATTACTACACAAAAAAATATGCACGACTAGATTAAACAAGCTTTTTCTTGTGATTAATAACTTGAATCTTTAATGTATAATAAAATGGATATACATAATTAAAAATTTTAAATGAAAAATTATTATTCATTTGTAGTCGATTCCGTACCTTAATGGTTAGTGCGTTAGACTGTTACGTGGAAAGCCTTGGATCAATTCCCAGCTTTCGATTCTATGAAAATAAAACAAATTGTCCAAATAACACGTAACAATAAAAAAAGGATCATATAAAAAGAATGCCACGCCCACTTTTGGGGGGCTTTATTTTTTAAATTAAGTCCTAATTATATATGCGTTTTGAAGAAATATGAATAACATGCATTAAGACTTGTGGAAAATGTATTTTTTTAAAAACTAGCCCATACATTTTTTTTTGCCAAGCCCACTTTTTGGGGGTGTTTTTAAAGAAAATTATTTCAATATGCATTTCTATGAACGTTTTGTAATAATATAACTTCCGAACTTCCTGTTAAACTCAGTTTGAGAAAATTTTGACATTATGAGGAGCTTTTTTCTTACTTGCAATATACCTACATACAATATATGTACCTTTACTCTGTTCAACCAAAATTGCCAGTTCAGAACTTATCGGCGAGCTTTCTGCAAAGCAGTGGCGCCTGATGCACCCTCAAGACCATGAGTTGAGAAAAATGCCAGTAAAAAAAAGTGCAAGCTACTGATTTACGTAAAAGAATTGTTGTTGTAATTCCTCGAAAAAAGTCGTACACCCCAACATGACCGTTGTATCCCACTGCTAATGGGATACTGTTAATACGATCGTGCGCTCGTTATCTACATCTCATTACAGAGTTACCATTATCATTCCCAATTACAAGCAAGAAGCTAATTCAGTGGATTTTATTAAGGAGCTTTTGGGATTTTAAGCTTTTGAGAACAAATTTTATAAAATTGAGTATATTGAGTGTTGCCGTTTTGCTTTTCCCCTTTTAATTTTTTTTCTAGATAGGTAATCCGTTAAAATGCAGTTTTTAGTTGGCTTTTGGTCTTTTAGAAAAAAAAGGTAGGTATTTGTGCGAGGTTTTGAAGCATTCGTATTTCGTGATATTGTTTTTAAAATAATAATGAAGTGATGTTGTATTTAATTACGTAGATATAACGGGTGATTTTTTAGCTGGTTTGGTTTTGGCAACACTGGTTTTGACAGCTGACGTGTGTTTAGTACCTTGTGTCACTGTCAAACAGCTTCAGTTTGGTTTGCAATTTAACCATGGATCGTCTTACAAATGAACAACGCTTGCAAATTATTGAATTTTACTATCAAAATTCGTGCTCGGTTCGAAATGTTCATCGCGCGCTGCTTCCATTTTATGGTCGGCATTCTCGACCTTCTGAGCAGTCTATTCGGAAGATTGTGACCAAATTTCGCACCAAATTTACTTTGTTGGACATTAAACCACCAACACGTTTACGTACTGTGCGTAGTGAAGAAAATATTGCGGCCGTATCAGCTAGTGTGACAGAAGACCGCGAAATGTCGATTCGGCGCCGTTCCCAGCAGTTAGGCCTTTGTTACAGCACTACGTGGAAAATTTTGCGGAAGGATTTGGGCGTAAAGCCTATTAAGATACAGCTGGTGCAAGAACTAAAGCCAGCCGACCTACCACAACGCCGAATTTTTGGTGAATGGGCTCTTGGAAAGCTGGCCGAGGATCCGCTTTTTTATCGAAAAATTGTGTTCAGCGATGAGGCTCATTTTTGGTTGAATGGGTACGTAAATAAGCAAAATTGCCGCATTTGGAGTGAAGATCAGCCAGAAGCATTGCAACAGCTACCAATGCATCCCGAAAAAGCCACTGTTTGGTGCGGTTTATGGGCCGGCGGCATTATTGGGCCATATTTCTTCAAAGATGATGCGAATCGCAGCGTTACTGTCAATGGTGAACGCTACCGAGCGATGATAACAAACTTTTTTTTGCCCGAAATGGAAGTTCTTGACTTGCATGATATGTGGTTTCAACAAGACGGTGCCACATGCCACACAGCACGCGAAACAATGGCGCAATTGCGAGGCGAGTTTGGTGAACAGTTAATTTCACGTTTCGGGCCGGTCAATTGGCCGCCTAGATCGTGCGATTTGACACCATTAGATTATTTTTTGTGGGGGTATGTCAAGGCTAATGTCTATAGGGACAAGCCCGCTTCGATTGACGCACTGGAAGCCAACATCCATGCATTCATTCGTGAGATACCGGCCGATATGTGTGAAAGAGTATGCCAAAATTGGACTCAGCGGATGGGCTACCTGAGACGCAGCCGCGGTCAACATTTGCATGAAATTATCTTTAAACATTAAATTGCAAGGTTCAAACTATCGATTCAAATAAATATTTCATTCATTTTTTCGAATTTTTTGTGTTTTTTTTTTTTTTAAAGTTCTAAACCTCTTAAAAAATCACGCATTATTTAATTTTGTTTTCAGTTTTTTTTAAATCAGCAGACGGTAAGCAGCGTTTTTCTCTCTCATTTGCAGCGATTTATAATGTAAACTTCGGAAATCCTGTGAGACCTATAAAAAGGGACATGATTAGGCAAGCCAATGCAACCAGAGTGAGAGGCAAATGTCCTATCTTCCCTGTAGGTACTGACAAATTTTGTTGAACAGAGTCTAGGTATGGAAAATTAAAAATTTGTAATAAAAATCGAAATTTAGATTTTAATCAAACTTAACATTACGGTGATAGGGAAGAGGAACAAATTGGGTCTCACCTGCCTGTTTGTACGTTCGGCTGCAGCCTTATGCTGAGGGTCGTTATTTTTTTAAACTTGGTATCTAACCCTTTTTTAACATTCTCCCGACACAAAAATTACAGTACCTGCTGCAACAATGTTTTAAGCAATTAATGAAAATCTCATGTTATTTTCAAAAAAGTGCCCACAGTTTTTCTTTAAAAAGTATCAGTAATTTTAGATAGGCAACATTTTTATAAAAAAAATCCAAAAAGGTATTATTTACAGTATCTTTTATAGAACCTATTTTTTGCTTTTATATTTTTCCGAAACGGTACAACCGATTTTTATCAACTATTTATTTATGAAGAATGTTTTTTAGAAATTTGAATAGAATTTTGTAAAAAAAATTTAAATTTTTTTGTTTACATTTTATGCCTAATTCAAAAACGACTAGCGATTTTTATTAAACCTAGGGCCAGATTCCGTAAAACCAAAATGATCGAACGATATCGTTTTGGCAAAACCTATCTCTATCAGATCTAAAGAGATAAATAGAGAGAAGAGCTATGCCAAAACGATATCGTTCGATCGTTTTCGTTTTACGAAATTAGGCCCCTGGCATCCAGCAATTTTTTTAAACAATTTTAATAACGGCACAGGTGTTAAAAAAAACCGTTAAAAACAATCTTATTTATCTCGAAAACGACTCGTACGATTTTGATTAAATTTTTTTTTTTTTTGTTAAAAATTTAAAATTAATCTATTATTAACGGTATCTCCCAATGAACTGATTTTTTTGATATATGACCATTTCATTATCTATTCAACCGATTTGAATCAATTTTTTTATAAAACAGCTTCTAATAATTTTAAATAAAATTGCATATTAAAATATAACCATTAATTAACAAATTTTGAATAAAAAAAAATTTAATTCGATATTTCGAAAATAGGTAGATGATTTTTTTTTTCTAAACTTGGCATTAATAAATACTAAGAAATGGTGTACTATTTTTTTTCCTTCAAAAATTTTATATACATATATGTATAAAATAAAATAATATTTAAAAAAAAACCTCAAATTTGGTATAAAAGCTTTCTGGCTTGACAGTCCTATAAGTAATAACCATTACACCACGGGCTACTATGTAAATGAATAAGCCTAAAATAATTTCGAGATTGACACGTGCGTGTCCCAAACAAAGATTCCAATTTAATGTGAAAAGCAAAAAAAAAAAAACTCCTGATGGTCACCGAAGATAAACATTTTTTTTTTTTTGAACATTTGAATCACAACGAACGTTGTAAGGAAATTGTAATACGAAAAAAAAAGAAGCTACCTCTCCCTACTAACTATGGGGGCTACCATTAGTATTGCTTACTTTTCCCACATCCATCATCACTTAAGTGTTTTTCTTTTTTTTTTTAAGTGAGAATTTACATTACCCTGGACATTCCAGAATTCACCCAGCTATGAAGTACATTTCCAAATATTGAAAGAATTCAGCAGTTTAAATTTCAAGCATTCTTAAGAAAAATTCCCAAATTAAATTCAAAAGTAAAAAAAATAAAATATATTCTAAATCACTTAAGAATCGTATTTCTTTCGACATAAAAAAAAATCTTAAAAAGCCCATATTACAAAAAAAAAACATTTAGGACATTCAACTATTAAGGGAATAAAAATATTTATTCAACTTAGGAAACGAAGATATTTTTAAAGATATCCTATCGTTTGTCTGTTAAAAAGCCAACACACAAAGTAAGGGACACAAAAAAAAAAAAAAAAAAACAGACACACCACTAAATTGGTTGTCCTATTTCAAGGATAAATGCCTTCAAGCTCTCTAAGATGACACCCAATTTGTTCAATAGCCGTCCGTTTTGTCGTCGTCTCCATCTCCATCTTCACGCATCCCATTACAAATTTAGATCTCTCATTTGCTGCCAAAAATAAAATAAATTAATTTTCTTGTTTTTTTTTTTTTTTTTACTTTTGCTTTAGTCCTTCTTTATGCAGAGACAGACAGTATGGTGTATATATACAGTATACACCTATATAAATAGATAGATAGATATAGATTCCCCTCGAAGACGGACGATCCGAATTCGCACACTCATGTGAAAGATTATAGCTATTTAAGCAAAAGAAACGAAGATTTTTCCTTCCGGTTTTTCTTCTTTCTATATCCCTAGTTATAACAGCGAGGCAATCATTTTTATTTTCACTTCTCATTTCTCGTTTTAACTTTTGGCTTTTATACAATTTTCTGTATCTCTCTACATCTATATGTGCACAAAAATCCCTGAAACAATAATTTTCAGCTTGCCTTCCTAAGGATGTTTTTTTTTGGTTCTTTTACCTACCTCGATTCTATTATAACTTTCGACATAAATTTGAAAAGGAAGAAAGAAAAAAAAATTAGAGGCGCATTGCAAAATAGTTGAGAGTTTAGACCTTTTTCGCGCTCCTTGCAATATTTTATTAGCCCCCAGGTCGTAGTAGTAGTAGTAGTGTGGGTATTATAGTTTGTGTAATATAAAGATTGAAAAGCCTTGCTGCCGTCGGTCGAAGAGGAAGTTGAATTGGACCATATCGATGCCAATAATAATCGAAGGACACGTATTTTTATCTGAATTTATCTATGATGTGCATTTTTGGAATCTTAAGTAAACTCGTATATATGTATGTATGTAGTAGTATTTTTGTCATCACGTTGTCGTTATTGTCGTATAGCTAATCTTGTTGAAGTTGGTCAGAATCCTTGTTTGTTTATTGCCTATAATTTTGTTGAAAGTACCTAAATATAGCAATTTACAAAACCAACATACACAGCCACACACACACACATACAGTATACACACATGGACTTTAGCGGTTTTGAAATTTACGATTAACAATAGATTTGCGATAGCAGACGTGTGTGTGTGCGATTAAAAAGTTGGCAAGAGTTGATGGTAAAATTGTTGCAAAGGATGCATCCCGTCCTTTCGCAAGGAATGTTTTACCATGCAACTATTATTGGTGGTACACAATATAGGAGGATATACACCAAGTACCCATTTATCCGTAGCTGTAGAGGAAAAAAGGGCATTGGTAGACATATTTAATATCCTTTTTGTTCATCTGAGTTTTTATGTTGGTTTTGCAGAGGAAAGAGCAGGTTGCTTATATTTATAGAAAGGACAAAGGGACCGCGCACCGGCCGCGTATCATAAATGGTCATGTAAATCGAGTGTAAAATTTTAAAATTATGTAGTGGAAAATATTGCTATTTATATTAAGAGAAAAAAATTAAATAAAAAAAAAAAAACAACTCAGTACATAGTTTATGCGATGCATACATATACATAGGTATAGGAAAATTTACTGAGTCTGTAGAAAAGTTATAAAGGGTATGTACTATGTACCTATGGGTTTATGTGGTATAATCTACAAATTGATATTTTTATTCACCAACGCATATAGATATAGTGCACGTTGTATGTTAAACGGAAATGGCCAATTGCTTGTGAACAGGAAGTTGAAAGGAAATCATTCAATTAACTGCGATTCTTATTTCACAGGCTGTGGTGGTTTATGTATAGAAAATTTTAATAATAAACGATAAAGTAAACAGACAAACAGAAAAAGCAACATACCATAGTTACATACTTCTACTATACGAACATTACTATCTCGTAACAGGTGGAAGGCTTTAAATAGTCCACAACAAAAATACAAACATATTAATATATTCGAGGAAGTAATTGGAGGAAGACATGAAGCAATTCTGATTCAATAATCATGAGGTAAAAAATACAACTTTTGTGAGGGTTTTAAAGTTCCCCAAAACTGGTTTTTCGTGAATATTTCCTAAAAAAACTCCCCGTTTTGTGTCAAAACTTCTGAAACTTTCTTCCATAATTTCATAATTAAACTAGCTAGTTCAATTTTTTTATTAATTTATGTATTTTAAAAAGTTAAAATATAATTCAAACACCCCTCTATAATGAATTTTTTGGCACGCTCTAATAATTTTTTTTACAGACAAAAATAACAATCTGAAAACTTAACGCCATCTGTTGGGCAAATCGCATTTTTGTATGGGACAAAATAAGCCATCAATTCTATCGTAGTGTGTTTTAAAATCAATATTATTTCGTTCCCATAAAAAAATAGAAATTTTATATATCCCCATCATCCACCCCTGAAAGTATACAATTTCGGACATTCCTACTTTTCTAGCTGAAGTTTTCAATTTTCGGCTGCGTAGTATCTTTACTCAGACTTAATCTTGTCGATGGATCCAATTTCTCTTCCTCATATAAATAAGTGGAGTTATTAGATATCTCCCTCATCCACCCCTGAAAGTATGCAATTTCGGACATTCTTACTTTTCTAGCTTAAGTTTTCAATTTTCGGCTGCGTAGTATCTTTACTCAGACTTAATCTTGTCGATGGATCCAATTTCTCTTCCTCATATAAATAAGTGGAGTTTTTAGACATTCCCACTATCCACCCCTGAAAGTATGCAATTTCAATTTTTCCTACTTTTCTCGCTGAAGTTTCCAATTTTCGGCTCCGTAGTGTCTTTACTCAGACTTAATCTTGTTGATGGAGTCAATTTCTCTTACTCATAAAAAAGTGGAGTTTTTAGATATCTATACCATCCACCCCTCAAAGTATGCAATTTCGGACTATCCGGTTGAAATCTCCAATTTTCTGCTTCGCAGTGTCTTTACTTAAACTTTATGTTGTTGGCGTTTTGTCAGAAAACACATTCCACCGCAACAAACTGATCAGATTTCGAATCAATATGACCGCCCTACGCAATAAGAACAGCAGGAAAAACTTTTCTTCTTGTTTCGAAAAATTGATGGGAAAAAGCTATTTAAATGTTCACCCAAAAAAATACTATTAGAATTACATAAGTTAAGTATGCAATTCTAATTGAATCTAAGGCAGAAGTCGTAGAGGTTGTAGAAATCGTATAAATTAATATGCAAAGTAGTGAAAGAATATAAGAAAGTTGAGTTTCAGAAAATAGATTAATCTCATAGCACACGGCTTATAATAACAAGTTTAAGACCTCTTAAGAACTTTAAAACATACATCACAGACACAGCTTTAGGTCTAGGTGTACCTACACAACTGGCTGAAATATCAGCTCATGGTTGGAATTGGTGGAGATTAGCCCTCGGTTTTTAAGAGACGATAATAATTCGTAGCTCATGATGTGTAAAACTGTTGCGAAAGGTCAAGGATAACTGCCTTTTGCGAGCATGAGCCGTTCGGACCCGCTAAAAAATTGTAGGTCGCTTCCATTCCTGCCAATTACACGTACGTACGCAGAAAAGGTTGAGAGTTGTAAGTCACAAGGTCCTAGTTCTGCATGAGCTGTCGTGACACCCAATTAATTTTATTTTATAATAATGATATATCAAATAAGTGATGGGCACATTTACATATGTACAATAGATGTCGGTGAATTGGTGTAAAAAAAAACCTCTCAGTATTAGGTACCTGTTTACTAAGTTATCTTAAACACAGAAGCAGTGTTAAAAATACTCAGCAGTAAAGAATAAGCAGAAATCTACACTGCAAGAAAATTGTTCTTTTATTTATAAAATAGACAGAAAGAGTTTCGTTGATGATTAGCCGTGAAACAGAAGCCGAAGTAGCACTCCTTAAGCTTTTCAAAAATTACTAAAAAAGCTTCGGATCGCAACAAAATCTAGTTGACTTATTTTAATCATAACACTGTTATACTTTTCTAGAACATTGAGACTTAATCCAATTTTCCAATAATAGTTTTCTCGAAGATTAAGTTATCAACTACGTTTTCTTCATGTTTTGAGAAATGTATACTATACGTAAATCCGTTTTCTTTTATTAATGAGCCTCTCAATGTCTTCTAACACATTCAATAATTAAAAAACAAAAATTCAGCACTTACCTGTATTGTGAATTTAAGGGCACATCACCAATAGCAACATTATCAAATTGCACTGGATTCGCTGTCCATCGCGCCCAATAAAATGAGAAATTATTCGATTCGTAGTGTTCAGTGAAGCGACATTTTAACGTCAAATCAGCACCTTCTCGTGTATCTAAGGATTCGTCTGCTCGAGTTAATGTAGTGAAGATCGTAAGACCTGCAATATAAAAGAAGAACAAACAAAAAAAGAATTTATATATAAATACAAAACGAAATTCTCATAAACTAATTAGCAAATAAAGAACTAAATGAAGAAGAAAAAAATATATATATATAATAATTATACGTATAACCTTACCCTTAAAAAAAAAGGGTAAGCCCCAATTCACTCGCTGTAATACAATAAATTGTGCCTTTTGTGTTTTTATTATTAATTTTTTTTTTTTTTTTATATTTCGGGTTCTTAGCTGTTGTTTTTTTTTTTTTGCTTCTCAACAATACCCAATTAGGTACTACAGGCCAAATATCATCCTTAAAGAAAAAGCAACACGAAGACGAGAAGAAGAGACAAAAAATCTTTTGCCCTTATAACAAGTCCTTATATTATGGTCCTTTTCATTGGGATTTTTTTTTTTTTTTTTTTACTATCCCATTGCACCTTACATCTCGTGTTTAGTTCTCAAGGAGAGGACGCTGACTCTTCTCTTTAGGGATTAGGGATAGAGCTACATTGGGACATTATGTCAAAGCAGAAATAGTCCTTCGGGCAAGGATAAAGCAATAAAAAGGTAAAAATAAAATATACAAATTCAAGGATATTTTCTCTAGCCACCCACTTATACCTGTTTTATTGTTCTGCATAAGTTCAGAAAATTAAAATGAGTACCTATACTATACCCTATTCTCTTCTCTAAAGGTAGGTTAGATATATAGCTTGTGGATATATAGAGGTACATATCTAATTACTTTGGATCCTATTTCTTTGTCTTATTTAGTTTTTTCTTTCTTCTTCTTTTTTTTTTTTGTGTCCAAGAAATTAGTCGTCTTTTTGTTTTACTTACAATTCAGTTACTTAAAAGGGTAAGTTATGGATTTAAAAAAGAATCGAAAAAAGATGACTTAAATTTCTCTTTTCATGAAACACCTTCGTCTACGTGTGCTTCGTCGCATCGAGCCTTAAAAACAAATATTCCACATCCAGTAGCCCCTCCCTAATTCACCCATTTTATTTTTTAATCAATTTTTTTCATTTCCTATTGGCTTGAGAAAAAAACTGACACAGAATATTTAGCTTAAAATTTTGAACAATTTTTATCCCACATCTGACTCCCTGTAGAGTTTGTGCCTTAAATGATAGAAAGTGACAACATTTTTAATTAATTACTTTGTAACCTTTTGACTTAAGATATTTTTCAAAAAAATGCCGTTTTTAGTCATTAAATACAGAAAGTCAGATTTAAAAAATGTGAGCAAATACTTACAACCCATCGCAGGTCATTAATTTTTATAAGAACAAGATTTGGTTTACGAGAATAAAAGAATACAAGAATTCAAAAAGGAAAAAAAAAAGCAAAAATTGAACAAGGAGAAATGAATGCAAGAAACAAAACTGCGGGGGATAAAATTCGTATTATCTGTTTGCAAGTCAGTTCGTAATTCGAGCACTTTTCTTATTTCGTCCTTGTTATTGTATTTTTTTTTCTTCTTCTATTTTTTTATGTTAGGATTTTCAACGACAACAAAAAAAAAAGGAAGGTTGATAATTATTGGCATGCTATGGATAATGAAGAAAAAAAAAAAAAAAAAGTCAAACAGCAATCAAGGATATAATTGGGACATATTTCGTTTCTTTTCGAAGTTAAATTTTTTTTATTTTATTTTTATCATGACGTTGATTAAAAAAAATTAAAAAAAAAAACTTCCATTCCAGGATATAAGTGGCTTTTAAACTTTTGATTCTACATCAGAAAAGAATCAATATTTCAAGACAAAAATGGATAATTTTATATTGAAGGAAGTAGGAACCTAACCTATGTACTTATACTTTTCTGTCTGGAATAATTTTCAATTCAATTGGATCAATTTGGAATTCAATTGGTTTAAGTCAATAATGATTGGCATATCAAAGTGAGAATTTTCAAGACTAATGGATTTTGTAAATTTTGTACCAAGTTAAAAATAGTAAGGGTGCGTACCTTATTTTACACTAAATCACCACCAAACAAAAAAAAATTAAAAGAAATTACTCAAGGTAGATATTAAATACTCAAGAAATATTATTTTCACTCTTTTTAAATTTTAAAGCTTTTGGCAGCTACATGTTCCCTTCCTATTTACTTGAGCCACGAGACCATGTATCTATGAATGACCCTCAGTCAGTATAGTTATGCTCTATATTTTCTTGTCTTTTGAATTTGGTACAGTCCCAATTTACAAAAAAAAAAAAATAATTGAAATATGCGTTTTTTCATTCTTAAATCGTGAGGGAGGGTCCATGTTATAGTCTAGCACTTTCGTTGGGCGCCATCTTGAATTAATGGAATTACCTAATAAAAGTTGTTCAAAATTAAATTTTATAAAATTTTGGTCATAACAGTTTTTTTACGATATAATTGATATTCTTCCAATTAATCTGGAAAATAAAAATAATTAGGAATTATTTACTTAGATTTAAAGTTCGTGTTAAAAATCAGATTTAAAAAAATAAAATTCAAAAACACTCCATTTCATCGATTAGGTATTTATTTTTTGGCAATAAAAAAACAACCTAATCCTACTGCCTCTTGTGAGAAATTGACAAATCCTCCAAGATTATCTCTTGTCATGAAAAAGTGCTCATTCTTTGCAATAAAAAAAAACAACCTAATCCTACTGCCTCTTGTGAGAAATTGACAAATCCTCCAAGAGTATCTCTTGTCATGAAAAAGTGCTCATTCTAGCCGTTCGGATTTGGCAGAAAATTGAAGGTCCCCTCTATTCCTGCAAATAACACGCACACAGGAATGGTTGAGAGTTGTAAGTCACTAGGCCCTGGTTCTACACGAGCTGTCGCGCCGACCAATTTATTTATTTTTTATTAAAAAAAAAAAAAAAAACTAATCCTATGAGCCAGAGTGTTACAATTTGTATTTGTTATTCCAACTTTAGTTGAAAAGTTGTTTTAATTAAATATTGTAAAATCCTAAAAATTTGGAAAGCTCATTTACTGTTTAAATGAACAATTTTTAATTTTATTTTCCATTTTAAGTCAAAAAATATAATTCGTAGAGAAAAAACTGTTATAACCAAAGTTGTAGAAAATTTAATATTAAACAACTTTTATTATTGGTATTTTTTGTCAGAACTTGAAAATTATTGAGTTATTTAATAAAAACCAATTTACCATGACTTTTAAATGGCGCCCAACGATGCTAGTGGACTGAAAATGCTTCTTAGACGCATTATAAACCCCCATACCGATTTGAAAAAGAAATTCTATGTAATTTAAATTCAAGAATTGATATCTGTAGTTCCCTTTCCAGAATCCAGAATTCGAATGATCGGATCTTCCAGTTTTGGATATTTTAATCCAGGAAAAAAAAATCCTGTTTGGAATTAACTTCAGCTAAAAAAGGGCAAAAATCACTTCGACAGTGATTTCGACGTGCAATAAATTTAGATCCAGAACAGCCAGTCCGGAAATTTGATAAATCCATAATTTGGTTTTTGTTAAAAATAGGACGAGGGGGTTGGACCTATGTAGGTCTCAAATTCAACTTGGATATTTTGGATAATGGAAACACATATTTGTAGGCATAAGTTTTTTTTTCTAATCATCAATATTCATACAACTTTAGTGTGAAATTTAAGTAAGCTTATTGACGGATCAAAAGATTTAACAACTGTTGTTTCAGTCTCCAAACCTGCATAGATTTTTATTCTTTTGAATTTGTCAATTTATGTTCTTAGCTTTAAAGCAAGCAATATTTAATATTTTTTTTTTTTTTGATGAAACCATCCTCCTTGAATAATTAACTTCTGACAAAGAGGGGGTGGTTAAAGAAAGGCCTAAAGGAACTTCTATTTTGAAATATGGCCCCAAAAAATGTGTAATTTTTTTTGTTGTTATTGTCTTTATTCTTAAGTCAGTCAAATTTATTTTCCTCCGGCAGCAAGAACAAGGAGTAATCAACCATTAATCGTGATCACCATAATTAATCTATTAATTGACGCATTACAAGTCGCAAACATAAACCTATACACATACAATATATGTAGGATCAAGGACAACTTCATCTTTTGCTTTTCAATGCGTACGATATATGTGTGTGTGTGTGTGTGTATTTGTTATAGCTGATTATATTGGTTGATGTTTATCGTCATCATCAAGCCTTCCATATCATTATTGATTCTTGCATGAGTGAAATTCCTTTAGGGAAACGATTAGAATAAACTTCCATTACACTTTGATGCAAAGTTATACACATACATACACACCCATATATATAGATATAAATACACAAAGGACATTGATTGATTGATTTACGATGAAAATGATGATAATGATGGTGATGTTCATCTTCTTGTCTTTAATGTTCGTTAAGAGCACTCAAAATATATAACTACTATCTATAAATACATGGAACATTTATTGATATAGAATTCATCTTCCCCCCCCCCCATACAGAAGCTTGTTGACCTTCTAAGAGTTATACACACTAACTATACATAATGTATAGTATGCATCGCTCATCTAATTATCAACATGGATTATCATAGATAAATGAGGCAATAATGTTAAATAAACCAACAGATTTAACTTACTAACAACAACAACAACATGAAAAACGACAAAAGATATACATATACTCTATCCCTACAATGCATATACATTCCCTCATTAATCCTTGAGTAGATGAGGCAGTGCAGCGAGTAAACTATAGCAGCATCCTTCTGAAAAGTTTACTATACTCTACGTCATATACATACATACATACATATTATGTATGTAGGTATGTGTAGATATGTATGAATTTTGCAAGACAGGAGCGACTTATTTTTTGGCACACAAAAATAAATGGAAAAAAATTAATTAATTCCGCAAAACAGATGTATAAGCAATTTTAAGTGACGTAGAATAATGTAAAGTATATAGGTATGTAAAAAAAATTATTCATGTGAATGACAGAAGTTGGTGTTAAAATAAGATGGATTGATGTAAATGCCATATGAACTGAGAATAATATGAACGCAGGAGCTAATATTATTAAAAGTTCAAATGAAAAGAGAAATTCTCAAGACATTTGACATTTCTTTTGTATACGAATATTTTACAGAAGATATTCTACATTCATGTATGGTGTTTACTGTTAACAATAATAATTAAATAAATTAGTGTAGAAGTAACGCTAAACTAACCTGTGACGTAGCAGAGTGGACATTAATGTAAGCTTTCGACGAATCAGATGTTAAAAAAAAATTAAACTGGTGTAAAAATTCAATTAAATGATGTAAACTGTGTTAAAAAAAGACTTGACAATAGATTATTAAAAAAAAAAAAAAAGAATAAAAAAGAAATGATAAAAACTGCAAACAAAATAATCATTTGCATACAAATATAAATTTTGTATTGAGAGAAAATTTTTAGCCTTGGTGTAGAACGAGTGTAAAAGATGCGTAGAATAAAATTTTTGAATGAATGTTTTTTTTCTAGAAGTTTGTACGAAATGCTTTTGACATAATTTTGTTTGGTTAAAATTTGTAAAAATTTATAAAAGTTTTAAAAAATAGTGTAAAATATGTAGAATTGGTGTAGAAAGAAGTAAAATAAAATGACTCGATTCCATAGATTTCCTGAAAAATGTGCTAAATTATTAAGTGTAAATCCGTTATTTTATAAAAAAAAAAATATGTAGTAATAAAACATTGTCAAATGTGCAGAATTTGTGTAGAAAGGTTTAAAATTAAAACATTTAATCACATATATTTCAAGAGACATTGCTAACATGAGTAGGGCACTTTTTTATTGAGTGTAAATTCATAAGTCTATTAAAAAGATGGATAAAACAATGTCGAGTGTAGAATTGGTATAGAATTAGTGTAGAAGATGCGTAAAATAAATTTGAAGTGTGTAAAATTGGTGTAGAATTAGTTTAGAGGTTAGGTTACGTTTACGTGGCTGTCAGCAGATAAGTTTGACACACTTAGACCATAAATTGACCCATTGTGATACCACAAGATTACAGAAAGCCTGCTTCCTATTCGTTGAACCACTTAGAGCTTCTTACGAAGCGCGAGACTACTGATGTCATGATTTGCCAGATCACTAGGATCATTGCAGGACATGTATAAAGAAGGTGAGGAATCGATTCTTCCCCTTCTTCGTCCATACAGCTTCTGCAAAAATCATTGGAAAATACTTTAAGCCTATTTATTTAAGAAATAAATAATAATAAATAAAATAAATAATAAAAAAAATAAATAAAAAAAATAAATTTTCTTTTATTTGCATGCTTATATAGAATTTTTCCAGGAATTTACGTCAATTTTATTCTTAAGACGATATTCTTAATGCTATAAAAGTCACGTAGAAGGTAGACATCAGGCGCGAAAAAAAAAATAAGAACTAGGGTGAAATCGGCTAAGGTGATAAGTGATTGCACATCAAACATAGTCACATGTAATTGTCATTGAGTTTTTGGTCTTGGTAAGGTGATTCAACTCAATTTAATTCAGTTAAATACTTTTCCGTTGACATTTGTCAAAAACATGATTGCCATGGTGAATTTTTCAAATATTTGTAGATTATTACGAAATTATAGAACGATGAAATTCTTATATTTTCTTCATCTTCTGAAATGTAGTAAACTTTTTTTGGTCACAGGAATGCTTATTCGTAATTTATACGAATGGTTGAAAAAAAGAACTCAGCAAAATGTTGTACAATTTTTGTAAGCTGGTGGTAACTTTGGTCACACTGCGGCAGAAACGTCAAATTTGTTGGAAAATGGAACATTTTTGTTGTGATAGCTCTTAAGCTATCAAATGTGATATCATCTTAGGCAGACTGGACTGATTGTGACTCTTATTTATCGCAAATCACCTTACATGATTTCACTCCTGGTCAAATTTACTTTTTTGTGATTTTTACAGCGTAGACCTAATTCACATTTACCATGACAGGCAAAAATAAAATTTAACTCATTACTTCAACTCATTCTCTGGAAAATTCCTCTGAGTAAAATTATTCTTTTACTTCGATAAAGCTAAATTTTGGCGAAGAGCTTTGTTTTGATGTCCTTAGAACATTAAAAAGTAGTTTTGACTTTGTTGGGTGAAGTAATAATGACAAACTTTAGTTTTCTGTAAATATCCCCAAAATTATCAGTTTTTCTTCGAAGAAATTTCGAGACCAAATTTGTAGCTTATAAAATTCATAAAAAAAAAAACAATTTGACACGTCTTTTTCTGTTAGAGTGTTAGATTTTGGGAAGGGGTATTTTTTTTGTAAGCCCGGAGAGAATTAGACGAAAAAACGACGTCGTCGTCGGTGCTAAACAATCACCATGTTAAATACAAGAACAACTAATCACCTACGGACTAAGCTAAACCCAGAGAATTCTCCGGGCTTAACTTAAGCCCGTCTGTGATGCTGTCGCTAGTCCCTGTGGTCGTTTTTTTCTTGCAATTCCCCCCGGGCTTGCAAAAAAACACGCCTAATATCAGTTCTTTACTTTCATAAAAGATACTGAGCTCGTGCTCATTTTCTAAACTTTTTCTTAGAATATGAATTAGGAATAGTAGCAGTATGGACGTTGTACATTCTAGATTTTCTTTAAAAAAATGTTAACCAAAAACTGTTATTAACGGTAGATAGATATCTGCCAGATCCAACCCTGGGCGGGAATTTTATTCGCACTTTTTGTGAGAATATGTGACACTTGAGAGTCATTAAAACGCGCGTTTTAGTTCCGTTGGCATGTGCTCGCTATAACGTTCCCGTTTATCATTTTCATGCATCGCGGGACTACTTAAGGGCGTTAGTATATGTGTATCCTTTAGCAAGTGTATAGGCGAGGAGGGTTGAGTAAGGTTTGAAGAGGAATAATATTATGAGGTTCTAGCTAGTTCTAGATTTCGTGAATCAACTAAAAAAAACCTATGCATAACTAAATATCCTGCCAACTTGTGAATGTATTTTTATTTATTTACGCTATAACGAATATACATTTAGCATGACACAAGCACACCACACCAATAGCAAATATGGCCTAGTGTAGGTATAGAAGAGTTGGCACAAAATGGAATGCCTATTGTTTTAAGATAGACAAGCTACCCGAACCATAGTGAGTGAGTGAGGAAAGAGAGAGAGAGAAAGCGACATGGGATTGTTGTCGCTTTCCATATCTTCACTTCATTTGCATCGGGAGTGCTGCGAGTATATTATGTTGTCATTTGAGCATAAGGCGGCTGCAAGAATTTGTACAGAATAATATTCAACGTGGCAAAACTGGGTGAAATAAAATTTGAATAAAATCATTTGCATTCATTTTTATATACCTTCAACCTCGAAGCTTTATAACTTTAACTTTTTTTTTTTTTTTGGTTTGTTGTTGTAGTTCTTAGGGAAGGTTGGTTTGTATTGGTACAGATATGTATATAGGTTTGGTTGATGCCTGTAGAGAGAAGTCAAGTCTTCTAAACGGGGTCGGAGGCTTTTATAATGAACAACTTAACTGCGGATGGTATGATGGCGCGGGAAAATACTTTTGCTTTTTTTTTTATTTATTTATTGTTGTTAACACTTTTCGTTTTTTTATTTTTTTTTATTAACAGCTACACAGAGCAAAAGGGATACAACATAAAGTTGTTGAAATATTTTACAAGCTAAGGTCATGTCAGCAATAACTAGGATCCCTTGGCATTTTTCGGTTGAGGATTTTTGTATATAATAATTTTAACTCAAATTCTAGGTCATAAAGAAATTGTATGCCATTTACCATGAAATGAGGTGTGTCAGATTGTAGGTATAAAAAAAAAATTAAAATAAATAAAAAATAAGTGGGACAATAAAAAGGAAATTTTTCAATTGCCCCACAGGATGCTTAAATGATGCGGGGATGTGTGTTTGTGTTGGTTGAAGCTTGTGCCACGCGGTAGGTACGCGAATTGCTCGTTTTTCATCAAGGCTTTTGCGGTTTAATCGATTAAACTCAGTGTTGTAGATGAAAGGATTATTTAATGCTCGCACATACCTACTTACATTCATTTTGTGGTTATCGTGCGGTATCGTTTCGTAATGGGATTTTTTCTCTGATTAAAAAACTGGATTTATATAGGTAGGTAGGTATACGTAAAGGTATATAATTACAACCTACTTATGGATTTTTGTAATCAAAGATTGAATGATTGCCTTAAGGTCTCCTGATGGTTGGTAGGTATAATAAAAGATGCTGGCCAATATAACAATAGATATATAATTTATATGCGCCTTATAAGATACAATGATTTTATTTGTTTGTATTTTATCGGGATAAAAAATTATTTAAGACTTTCTCGCTAAATCCTTAGAATATTCTTTCGTGTTGTTGTTGTTTATTTGATACGCCTATTGAAAAGATATACATTTTTTTAAAAAAACATACATTTTATTTTTATTACCTAACGACTAAAAATATGCAACGAATTTTAATTTCAATAATTTTAACGCTTACACGAAATCACAGTTTTTTTTTATATAATTTAAATATTTGAGGTATGTGTGGTAATTTAGAATTCCCGTCCTTCATGGTGTAAAAAAAAAAAAAATTGTCTAGTTTGCCAACAGATAACTGACTCTTGCCGTGCTTACTTTTCCGAGAGAACGGAAATTTAGATAGAATGGTTACCTTTGACGAAGACACCAAAGACATATTCTACGAGCTCCTGGACAAAACGTATGAGCACTGCCCTAGCTATGACATTAAAATTGTCCTAGGAGATTTTAACGCCAAGCTAGGAAAAGAGGATATCTTTGGTGGCAAAATCAGAAGATGTAGCTTGCACGACACCACCTCCGACAACGGACTCAGGCTGATCGATTTCGCTGCGGGGCGACACGTTTTGGTAGCAAGTACGCAGTTCCAGCATCTCGATATCCATAAGGGGACATTGAAATCTCTTGATCAATTAACCGTCAACAAGATTGACTATATTGCGATCGACTCACGACACTCCCTCAGTATACAGGATGTCCGAACGTTGCAAGGGGCCAACATTGACTCGGACCACTACCTCATTGTGGCCAAGGTAGGATTGCGGATATCCCGATCAAAGCCAAAACAAGGAAGTACTGCTAAGAGTTTCGACGTTGGACGGCTACAATCGCAAGAGATCGTTAAGTTCTTTTCCGATCAAGTCTCTAATAACCTCTTAAGAAGTCCCATGCCGCCAGCATCAAGTATTGAGAACCAGTGACAACACTGCCAAGAAGCTATCAGAGATGCCGCCACTGGGTTTCACACGGCCGCCACAACGAAACCCCTGGTTCAACGATGAGTGCCGGCAAGCACATGCAGCTAAGCAAGAGGCATACAAAGCACAGAAGGACTAGATCTCCTCGCGAGCTCTACGAATAGAAGAGGAGAGAAGTACACCGGCTTCTCAGAAGAATAAAGAGAGAGCATGAGAAGCTCTATCGAAGAGATAGAGGGATGCCATAACAGCAATTAGGTTCGGAAGTTTTACCAAAAGGTAAAACAAACATTTTCTAGTTACAAACCCCAAGCAAGGATGATCAAGGGAACATCTTGGTGGAACCGCAGTCTATGCTGAGAATATGGAAAGATCTGTTTCCAAACTCTATAACGGCGATGATGAACCAAATTCCGATGCTAGAGAGATAGTACCATTCAACTTAGGCGACGCAGACTAACAATTTCGCCCACCCGATTTCGTCGAAGTAAAGATAGCTATGTATATCTTAACTTAAGTCTAACAAAGCTGCTGGAGCTGATGGCCTTGCTCCTGAACTATTCAAAGCGAAAGTCAATGACTTGGTTAGGAGTATGCACCAGCTCATCTGCAACAGATTTTTTGATTTGGGTTTTATGAATTGTGGGCTTTCGGGATTTATAGTTAACTTGGTAACATGTATATCAACTACTTTGAACTACCATAGGTATTGTAAGACTGTAGCAAAATCAGTTAAGCAATATACAAAAGATCTACTTATATAGTGCGATAGTTCAAAAATAAGGCAATTTCCCTCCAAATATTCCAAAATCCTATTTTCGTTGAATTTTTTGTCGTAAACTGGAATCACAGTTTTATTCTAATATAATAAAAATTATTTATTTAAAATGTAGAGAATTAAATCAAAAACCTTTGTACCAAATTTGAAACGAATTTGTCCACCCGGAGGGTAGGTATACAAAAAATCCCTGTTTTGGATTTATCATTTTAATGTTAAATTTAAATTATAAATTAATTTTTTTACAAAACGGCATTAGTTTCCGTTGTTTTATATATGGGTACATATATTGAGGAACTAAAAATCGATTTCTAACCAACAATTTTGTATGTGCGTGATTAAGACACAAGACAAAATTCGTATCTTTACTCGCACAAGCACCTGAAAATAACCACAAAAACAGAATTATTCATAATCATTAAGTGTTGAGCCTTCAAACAAAAGCTTAACAGTCCTTTAACCCTCCAATATTTTGTAAAGGAATCAAAAACCAGGCCAATCAACCCTAATATTTTCCATTATTTTTCATTTAAGTCTCGCACCTTCGTCACGTAAAATAAATTCATAAAGACAAAACAAAAACAAAAAAAAATCACCAACATCAAACTGCCACTGCTATCTACCAATATTCTAATAACGAAGTCCTTTAGAATTCACTCGCGCTCTTCATATTTTTGTTCTTTCTTCTCTCACACTTTCTCTCTATTTCTATTAAAACAAAACAAAATAAAAAAAATGTGCTTTTTGTTTACTTAAATTTTATAATATTCCATCGCGCATCGTATTGTTTCATTTTATGCATGAATTTTAATTGAAAATTAATTCTCAAAAATTATTTCAACTAACGTTTCATTTGCTTTTGAGAGTTTTCGAGACGTTCGTTCGTCGACATTGTTTCGGTGGCGGCGGTGGCGGTGACGGCAGTCGGAGTAGCGTATCCGTTGTGGGTGTATGGGCTATCAAAAATTATGAGGGCAGAGGGTAAATCCTTCTTTGTTCTCGGCCATCATCCTTCCCATCATCATCAACATCATCACCATTTCGCATCACTGAGACTGGGACGTCCATCATTAAAACAAAACAAAATTCCGTCCAATTAGACAGCGCAGAACTTCAAAAATGTGTTCCTTCCTTTAAAGAATCATTGTGTTTCAAAACTTGAACTTATTTATTTTATTTTAATTTTTTTTATATTTTTTGTTAAACACACAAATTCACGCTCAGAATTGTGAGGCTTTTGCAAACAACGTTGACGCGCAAAAGATACAAAACTTCATAAGCTTATTTTGTGTTGTTGTTGTTGTTGCTGTCCCCTTTTCTTAAAAATATATTTAACGTCTCCTTTTAAAAATTCAACCCCTTCATTAATTTACATTTTGAAAATGTTCGTTTTATTTACGAGGAGGATGGATGTTATGAGTTTGAAACGACACGATAGACCGACGCGATGCGACGCGACGTTACAAAAAACTTTATCTGTGAGAAAACGTATCGAGATACTTTTTTTTTTTTTTTGTGTAGCTCAGCTCTCAAATCGTATAAAGATTTTTTTTTTTATTTTTCTTCATTTCCCTTTTGCAAAACTTATAAAAATGTAATGACATTTAATTTGATCATAATTATGCCAAACACCATGCCACCAAGTCAAATCCAGTCTTCAGATACAAATATACAATGCAAATGCAAAAATTAGCTCACATTTGTTTTTGAAAAAAAAGAAGAAAAATACTTCTTTTTGTTGTTTTTAACTTTTATAGATATTTTTATTTTTTTTTTCTGAAAACATTAAACATTGGTTGATGGCATAGTGTTTTTTTTTCTATTTTTTTTTCTTCTTTTAGGTATATTTCGAAAACAGAAGTTTTAAAAAGCCATAAAGACCCATTGTCTTAGAGCATGATTATTATCTGGTGGTGTGTATATGGCTTGAACAGGATAAATGTGGGACTTTTCGTTGGTTTTATCTTAATTTCTTTTGTTATTTCTCGCAGCCTGATTAACGACACAGTGAATATATGTGTCACGTTCCGTTTGTTTGTTTGTTTTTTTTTTTATTTTGCTGCGCGCCTCATAATTATAAGACTTATAACGACAGGATTATTGCTGGGTGGAAATAAAATACTGTTGTTGCATTAGAGATAAAGAAACTTCTATACATGCTTGTTATATTATTATACGATGAGAATGAAACACAGTAATTAGTGCAGAAATGTCATGACTTTTTCTAAGTGTGGGATTAATTTTTTCTTGAAATATTTTAAAACTTTGAAATTAAAAAATAAAAAAAACATGCAAAATTAAAGAAGCAAGAATAATATTTAGCAGCGCCAATTGACTGACTATTTATGACACACAAACATTTGATTTTATCTTTGCAGCACGAAAATAAGGGAATTTTTGTTTTAGTTTGAGGGAATTTTTAAAATATCATCCGGCAGCACTGCGAAGGACGCCACGAAAAATTAGTCGAGAGAGAATACTTAAATTCCGAAGTTGTTAAATACTCTCATTGGGTTGACGGTTTCGTTTACACTCGCGCTGATACGAGTTTTAGGTTTTCAAGGCGTTAGTTATTTTTTGTGGCCTTTTTATCACCCTATCACCGAAGTTAGGAAACATTAACAGAATACTCGTTAGAATGCTCATTTATAGTATCCCAACGTTGGGCAGATAGGTAGAAATGGCGGCCGCAAGCGCCTAGCTCCGTGACTCAATTAGCGCTTGATAGCGCCGCCGCCGTTTTGATATCATAACTCGATTGACCTGTATAAGAAAAAGAATTGTTGAAACGTATTTGTGGAATCATCAATACACATCCCCAACCACAGTATGCCGAGATAGGTATGTATGTAAATTGTTTTCCGGTTCAGAGTGAATCTATATGACCTCAAGAGAAGAACATCGTCCACTTACTCGCAGTCGAAGTTCACCTTAGAGCCAATTCGTTATGTTAAGAAAAGAGACCAAATCTTTGATATTTATTTAAGAGAGTTCGTCCAGGTCGTCGAAGAATGGTTTACCAAATGACTGTAATCATATTATGTCTAGAGCGGGGCATTTGCAGAGGAAGTGAGCGTCTGTTTCCTTTTCCTGCTGGTCCCCTACCACATAAGTGTTGTGAGGGATTCCCAGCTTTGCCGTATGCTCTCCTAATGCCCAGTGTCCAGAACAGGTTGTAACAATCCTGGCTATGTCTTGCCTGGGTCTGCAAATTAATTTATTTGTTCGAGATGTGTTATAGGTGGGCCAAAATCTTTCTAGAAATAATGCAGTTTGTTAAATTGCCCCACTTGTGATTTGATTCGTCCAGAAAAATTGAGAATATAATGCCCTTCATAACCCAAAGAGAAATGTTGACTCTTTCCGCAAGTGAGGTATGAATGGCTGATCCTTGCCTGGGAAGTTCAACTGGGTACTCGTTTCACTCAATGCCACAGTGACCTGAAACCCAGATAAGAGTGATATTAAGGCTTTTGAGCTTATCATGGCATTAATGAACCAATCTTGATGCTGATACAGCCGAATCAATAGCTTTCACGGCAGCCTGACTATCTGTCAAGATAGCAATATTTCGATTTTGGTTAGGGTCTTGTCTGTGTATTTTGCATGCTTCCCTAATTGCCATTAGTTCCGCCTGGAAAACAATAGGAAAATTTGGAAGCCCAAAAAGATCCCAACGTTGACGCAGCAGAGCAGAATTTTCTGCCGCCTCAACGTATAGCCTGACTTAATATCAATCTCAAAATTTTTCGATTTTTACGTGATTTTCTGATCCATCGATATTGTAGCCATACTCCTATGGAATTTTATTTTGGGACAATATTATCGTTAGTGTAATCGGCAAAGTTTCATGTATTGACACAAAATATTGAAGACTTTTTTGGTAATTTCGCATTGAGTATAGGAAAGGTTTTTCCTTAAAATGTATAGGGTGCCTCAGTGTGCGTGTACGAGATAATTTTCGGGGCTGTAACCCCCCCCCCCCCGCATTTGGCGACTTGGGTGGTAAAAGTTTATTCGCCAAATCTTGAGAATCATAAGTTCCAGAAACAATTTAACATCAGTTTTGTAGAAAATTGATTTATCTACAGCTAGCTATTTTTACATTTTTACAAAGAAATCAGAAATGACAAAATTAGAACTAAAAATAGACCAACGTTTAAAAAAAAATAGCATTTAACTTTTGTTGATTGATATAGTATTACCCAAAGTTTTTTATATTTTTAACTACAACTTTTTTATTTTTTATTTCCTGGTAAAATTTTTTATAGGAAAATTGTAGAGAATTTAATTTTGTACAAAACTGAGGTAAAATTTTGTTTGTGGAACATATGGTTCTCTAGATATAAACTTTTACCCTTCCCCCAGCCACCAAATGGGGGGTTAGAGCCCATGGCCTAAAAGGCCTATTTACATATACACTATCTCTATAAGGGACTCCTCCTTATACCTTTATATGTATGTCTGTACATTTACAAAGCTTTCGGCTTTGTATACAAATAACACCGAAAAATGGTACCAAATATCTGAAAGGCGAAAATAGCATAAAAAAAATATCCCAACGAAAACAAAAAATATAAAGAACACAGGTAGGTACCTACCTTTAGCTTTAGCATTGTAGGTGTACTGAAAGGTGACTTTTTTTTAGTAGAAAGGTAGATATGATACGAAATCAATTTGAACGCGTACATTTGACTTAGAAAACAAAAAAAAAACTTTTGTGCAAGCAAATATCTACCTATTGAATTTTTTTTTTTTTTTTTCCATAAAGCTACTGTGGGATATGGACACCAGACCAGCTATCGCGTTTTTGTTTAAAGCTTAATTTTTTTTCTTTCGTTTTTCATTTTGATTTTCAAAAAAAAAAAACATTTAGATTCATGTTGCCGATATCAATATCCACACATGTACAATATGTTAGACAAGAAAGGACTCTTTTTAAACAAATTTTTCGGACTTATAAAATATGAACAGCAATGTTTGTGAAAATATATCAATGCTTTGACTTTGAGTTCATACAAACATCAAATTTAACATGAATCTTGATGGAGAAGTGCAAAACAAAAAAATGGTTTTAGTCATAATTTTCGTCAGTATCTATAACTAACGGGTGTTTTTTTTAGAGGTATAGAACTTTAAGTTGTCAACACTATTTTAATTGGCGGCCATTTTGTCAGCTGTCAAGTGATTTATGTTTAGTTTGGTTTGGCATTTCAACATGAATAGACTGACGCATGAACAACGCATGAAAAATGCTGTGAATGGGCTTGGAACGAGATTGCTGTTGATACCGATTTTAACAAGAAAATTTTGTTCAGCGATAAGGCTCATTTTTGGTTAAATGGCTACGTCAATAAGCAGAACTGCCGGATTTAGAGTGCAGATAATCCTCAAGCCTTTGTTGAGACGCTGTTACATCCACAAAAACTGACTGTTTGGTGTGCTTTATGGGTTGGTGGAAGAATTGGTCGGTACTTCTTTAAAAACGATGCTGGCCAGAACGTTACAGTCAATGGTGATCGCTATAGAGCCATACCTAATTCTGACTTTTTCGTTCATCAATTGAACAACCATGATGTGCAGGAGCTGTGATTTCAACAAGACGGCGGCGCAACATGTCACACAGCTCGTGCCACGATTGATTTATTGAAGTAAACTTTTGGTAACCGCATAGTTTCACGTTACGGACCCGTGAATTGGCCTCCAAGATCGTGCGATTTAACACCGCTTGACTATTTTCTGTGGGGATATGTGAAGTCGCTAATCTACGCCGATAAGCCCGAAACGATTGACCACTTGGAGGACAACATTCGCCGCGTTATTGCCGATTTACGGCCATAAATGTTGGAAAAAGTCATCGAAAATTGGACCTCCAGATTAGACTACGTCCGAGCCAGCCGTGACGGTCATATGTTAGAAATCATATTTAAATTATAATGCCAGAAGATCAAAAAAATCATCTTTGTTTTATTCCATTTCAAAGTTCTATACCTCTAAAAAAAACACCTTTTATATGCGTCCACTTTCAATCGATCTAGAGTAAAAATGAATAGACCGATTTGCTTCAAATTTGCCACAAACCATCAAAACTAATCCTAGAGCCACCTTGTCGCCACAATAATTTATCAAAAATTAAATTAATCGCTATGCAACTGTTCCCATTCTTTTCAGCCATACTGTTCTACCTCTCGTTTTATCTAACGCATGTTTGCGCTCTTAAAAAAAAAAAAAAAAAAAACTGTCACTTAAATAAACATTGAAGAAGAAGTCCTCCCTTCACAACCAAACCTATAAATGTACTACATACATATTAAACAATTTTGTGCATTCTACTATGCGGATTTCCAAGCGAATGAACTTTTAGCGCACGAATTCTTCGTTCGCTATATATTCCTATTCGCAATTTGCATTCGCAGTTAGGATTGTAGGCAGGTATAACGAATATAAAACGTAACGAATGAATAAAAAAACACAAAAATGTACAAATTTACGTGAATACAATCATGGAAACTTTTATGCCATAAGCAGAATATGTAGGGTTGGGCGTATATCGTAACGCTTTATTTATTGTTTTTGTTTCGTTGAAATTTGAGTTCTCCCTCGAATCTTCCTGATCATTTCCATACTTTTCTTCTTTTAAAGTAAAAATAAATTCAATAAAATAATAAAGCCACGACTTCGGCGATGCGAGGTCGATAAAGAATAAGACTATTTTATTTTATTTTTTTTTTTTAATTTTAAAATGATTATGGTAAAAGTGAATTTAAATTTGCAACAATTTGTATAGTGTATAACAAATAGCGAAACAAAATTAATACTATAACCTCAATCAAAAAAGAATATTCTTTATTAAATTTATTATGTGCCCATACAAAAGGTACATAATGTATCTATGTATGCATGTACGTACATATATTTACATGTGTCTATCTGGGCATGCAATTTTCAATTTTTTTTTGTTAATATCGCTTCAGGATTTGAATGATTTGTTGTAGAATTGATTTTTGATTGAAGTATTTTTGTTGTTAGACATTTTCGATACAATTCCAATCATAAATGACGAAGTTGATACAGATAGTATTTTTTTTTTTGTAATTAATCGGAAACAAAATTCCACGAAGCAACAAAGCCATATAAAGTCCAAAAAATCAATGGTAAATCGTTGTTATTAATATGAGAAGCGATGGTTTTTTTTTATCGGAACAAAAAATTTACTTTATTATAAATATTTATATGTAAAAACAAATTGAATGGTTCTACAGAAAAATCAGAAAGGTCAGATCACAGAGTACCTAGACCTACCTATATGTATGTTATGGAATTTTAAAAGGAATCGAATTTAAATTTGCAATCAGACGTGATAATTATAACAATACAAAAAGGAGAACGTACGTCGTAACTCTGGTGTCTTCATGATTTTTTTCATTTGATTTACTAGCAGAACTGGAGACTTTGAGAGAAATTTACCTAAGGCGTCAGTTATAGCGATCAGGAAAACGAAACAGGAAAAACTTTCAAATAGATTATTTACTAGGTTTTCATTCGATTTGAAATGCAAATATTGTACTAATCGATAACAAATAACTCAATGAATTTTGTATGCAAATAAAATTTTCAACTCAACAATTATTTTATTGTTAAAAGTGCATTAATATTTTTTTCCTGATGTAAATTCATTTTTCGTGCCAGCTGATTGTCACTTCACACAAAATGGAACAAATCGTTCCAATTATTTGCGTTCCAGCTTTTACTTGTTCCACTGACAGATTTGTAAAAGAAAAAAAAAATCGTATCCATCTGTTTCAACTTTTCCTGATGGTTTTACCTGATCGCTTTAACTGACGCCTAAGACAAGAAATTTTCAGAATTTCCAGCTGAACATTTTTTCTCTCCGAAAAATGTTTTAGTTGCTCTAATGGGCAAGTTTTGGGTTTGGGTCAGAATCCCGGAAAAAATTAAAATGCCGAAAATAAAAATTACGCAAACCCAAAATCCAAAAAAAAAACCAAAAGCCCAAAATTACGAAATATTATATACCTAAAATGAACATTTTTTCAGGATTTTTAGGACAAGTATTGTAATATTGTTGGGGTCAAAATATCAAAATCCAAAAATCGCAAAAACCCAAAGTCACGAAAACCAAAATTCCAGAAAACCCAAAAAACAAAAAACTCACAATCCAAAAAAACTCAAAATCCTAAAAATCCAAAATTCAGGATTTCGGTTTAGATTGTGTTGAAACGTTCATTATATGTAAATAAAAACATTTCAACCAACTAAAATTTATAAAACTGCACATTCTTTAAAAATGATTTAAATATAATTTTTTTTTAGGTTTGTACGTACTGTTATGATTTCTTTATTTAAGGTTTAGTTTTTTTTATTAATATAATAATTATTTATTAAATGATTATTTTGCTTTTTTTTTGAAGAGGTTATTTATTAAACAATTTGAAGCATTTTTTGTTAAGATTTAACCGCGGATTTTTTTGGACTTTTGGGATTTTGGGTTATTCGAATTTCGGGGTTTTATGGATTTTGGGGATTCGGAATTATAATTTTTTTTTTCTCTAGATTAGGATAGCATTTTTTGTTAAGTTTTAACTGCAGAATTTTTGACTTTTCGGATTTTGGGGTTTTCTGAATTCTGGGCTATCTGGACTTTGGGATGAGGATTTATTGAGATTTTAGGATTTTGAGTTTTTTGAATTTGAGATTTGTGATTTTCAGGATATTGGATTTTCTGCATTATAGAATTCTGTCCAACTCCTATTGGCTTGTGTAAAAATAAATTTCGTTTTTAATCAAACTTAACATACTTAACGATGATGGAGAAAAATTGTGATTTCAGATCACTGTTCGTCAGTCTGTGCCTGTGTATGTCGACTATAAGTTATTTTGCAAAACAAAACAAAAAATGCACACAATGGAAATGGGTTTTTAATTTTTTTTAGGAAATTGTTTTATTTTAAGGGAATTATTGTCGTTTATTTTATTAATGTCTTGATTGATTTTGTTAAAAATGTTCACTTTGGTACTTCAAAGTTTTTAAAATAACATCACATTTGAAAGTTTTGATAAAAAAAATCAATTTTTTTTTTTTGACTTTTTTTTCAAACTCTATCTCTCTAAAAATATACCATAATGTTATTTAACTATTAGCATAAATTAGCATTATCAAGTCATGTTATTGTTTTGAACCACAAGAGCAAGTACAGGCGATCCAGCCATGTATTTAATTGTAAATATTTACATATTTATTTATTTTTTTCGAATTTTGAATAAAATGAAAATTTATTACAGAAACGTGCAACAAACATAAACAAAAGATTTTCAAGTAAATCCACCATGAGTTTGAATAGAATATTATGTACTTACTCCCCATAGTTTTTGTTGTTGTTGTTTTTGTATAAAATAAAATATGCATACATATGTACAATGTTCATAATATACATATACATATATATTGTATAAAATATTGTGTAACGACCATCTGTGTTCTGGATATTACTTTTTTTTGGTGTTGTTTCGTTGATTTTAAAATTTGGTGTGTGTTATATTGTGATTTAAGCAATATTAATAGCATGCATGTCTGAATTGCAGGACTATGGTAAATAACTAGCATATTAATAAATATAGATAGAAATACTATGGATAGGATATGAACAAATTTTAATATGTTCTCAATTTAAAAAAATAATTTATATAGGTACTCGATGAGATTTAATATTTAAAAAATAATATCAGTATATTTTAAAATTAAATACAAATAAAATGCACGACTGAATTGCACGTATTATTTTTAATAATTAAATATAGATTCGTGGAAACAAAGTTTTAATATTATTATTATAGTTTTTAAATATTTACATATATGTAGGTCTCTAAGTACCTAATATATATAGGTATGTAAAATGTCTTAAGTATTAAACAAAATATATAAAATATTTTAGCAAATATTTTAGGGAGAATGATGTTATGCCCAAATTCCAAAACGAAAATCCCCAAATCCCTAGTAGGGATTATTTATTTAAGTATTTATTAATTTATTTTATTATATTTAAAAAAAAAAACATTTTCTGTGATAAAATTCAAATAATTTACTTATATATTTGTTTAAAACTGTATTTTTAATAATATTAAAAATTATTCTGTGATATATCGTTAAAACATCAACTTTTATATGAAGGTTTTTTTTTCCCATATTTGTCCTTCCAACTTTTATGTTAAAATCAATCAAGAAATTTGAAATGAAAAAGTGTATTTTTCAGTTGTAAGATAAAATAACTCATCATATTTCTGTACTGTGCAATGACTTCTCATGTTGTAAAAAATGTTAATTCTAAGTTTGCACAATAAATATATCTATCTATCTATCTATCTTACGAACGTTGCATGAATCCCCTTATACCTTTGGGCATATCAAACGTAGATTTTTTTTCACCAATCAATTTTTAATGTGTTATAATTTATTAAATATTCTGGAGATTATTGAGGTTTTTTGGATATTTTGGCTAAAAAAATATTTATTGGGGATTTTTTCCACATGGCGCTTTTCCCCATGGAGATTTTGTCTTATTCTATTGCATTTTTATGGAATTTATCTGATTGCGATTTTGGTTGTTTCTTATTGTTCCTTTCTTTTATTCTATATGCTTAATTTAATTCAATATTTTTGGATATTATCCATACAATCAAAAACAATCAACAGGACATTTTCTAGACATTGAATTTTCAAGAAAATATTTTTTTTTTTTTTTTTTAGATTTAAATAATTTTCTTTTTAAAATTTATATAGAATATAGTTTGATCCTTTTAGCAAAAAAAAAAAATGTATATTATATTTATTTTACAGATATGTACATATGTACTTTTATATTGAATTTTCAGAAAAAAAAAAAATGTTTGAAAAAAATGTTTCACTTTTGAAAGGCCGAAAAGTTTTCCGCAATTAAGATTAGTGAGTTTTAGTGGGTTTTAAGTATTCTTAATGTCCCAAGGCTGTCTTGAATTGTGTCATAAGTGTTAAGAACAGTACCACATTTATTTAAAACCTTACCGGAACAGTACAAGACTGTAATGATCCAGAACCCACACTTGTATACTACTTTGATGCAAATTAGTAGACACAAAAATTAATTTCGAAATTTTTTTATATAATTGATAGAAAGATTTTTTTTAATTGGTACTATCAATAAACTGCTGTCTAAGAATAAAAGCGAGTCCCTAATAGACAATTTTAATTAATTTATTTCACGTTCTTAAGAAATTTATTTCATCTCATTTTTCTTTCAATATACCTACCTACAGAAATGTTCTTGACACTGTATAAATAAATAAATAAATAAGTAAAATGAAAGGTTACTCTACACAATCTTAGACTAAAACAAAGAAAAGATAATCATCCAAGTAGTCTCTAAAACAAAACTTAAAGTAACAGTTTGTTAATATATCCAATCAAAAGTATTGTTGGCTTTTAATCAATTTAATATCCTGTGAGAGAAATAAAAATAAAAATAAAAAAAATAAAAATAAATAAATAAATAAATAAATAAGTAAAATGAAAGGTTACTCTACACAATCTTAGACTAAAACAAAGAAAAGATAATCATCCAAAAAAATGAAAATAAAAGTCGCATTGTCCTTTTATAATATGTAGGTACATAAAAACAAAAGAAGAAATTAAAATTCAGAACAATATCTCGAGTTGAATTTTAAACTATGTTAGGTAGGTATAGATATCTACTAAAGATATAAGTAATATAAATACGACATGAATTCGAATTTTCAATTCATCAGGCGTTAACGAAGACAAAAAAAAATCAATTTGTAATGTCCTTGCTTGATTCTGTATTAAAAGGGACATTATTTATTTAGGTTCAAATGTACAAGGAAAAATAAAAAAAGGCAACCATTTTTTTTCTGACATTTTATGAAAAAAAAAACATTTCCTTTCACCTCTGAATATAAAAAAAATAAGTTCAAATTTAAGAGCAATTTTAAGATCAAAATATTATTCAAACTAATAAAATTGAAAATTGTCAGTGTCAATCGAAACAAAAAAAGTCAATACAAATCGTGTTATTGAAGACATTCGGTCATAAATGCTTAAAAAAAAATTTTAAAACATTTTGTCTATCGGGTGACATTTATTAGATCCACGTTATATTTATTATTATTATTTATTAAATCGTTATGCCTTTAATAAAATGTCATCTTTTGTTTGAAATTTGGTACTGGCTCAAAAAAAAAACTTTAGTACTCTGTGGCAGAGTAGTAAGCACGTTGGGCTGTAACTTCCGATGTCTAGCAATTGAGCATATTTTGCTTTAAAAAATAGTTTTTTCTTTCAAAGAAAGTTTTTTACAGGTCAAAATTTATTTTATTGGCTTATAAGACTTCTTTTCCTATTTCCTAAGAATATAACTTTGGACAGTGTTTTTATATATTTTATTTTATTATTTAGTTTTTAATTTATTTTAATTTAATTTATTTTATTTTATTTTATTTTATTTTATTTTATTTTATTTTATTTTATTTTATTTTATTTTATTTTATTTTATTTTATTTTATTTTATTTTATTTTATTTTATTTTATTTTATTTTATTTTATTTTATTTTATTTTATTTTATTTTATTTTATTTTATTTTATTTTATTTTATTTTATTTTATTTTATTTTATTTTAATTATTTTTATTTCATGCAAAGCATTCTTACATTTGATTTTTCACACCCTTTTGTTACATAAAAAAACAAAGGATCCTAGTTAAAAAACGTTAGCCTCCTAATAACTACAGGTAAGTATCTTGATTCTGAATAATTTACATTTTTATTATCTTCCACTTTTCCGTTGTTAATGGCTTCACTGCTCTGATGTCCATCACTCCTCGTCGAGATTTCATTCACGCTTGATTGTCTCCTATCAAGGGCAACAATCTGTAGCTCTGAATGACTTCAAAAGGATTTTTTTTGTATTTGTTTCATTTTAAAGTTCCAACTTAATTGATATTGGCTTTAACTGTACTGTCTGTGTGTGTGTTTTTTTTTTTTTGTACCATTCAACTCTTCGAATTCGTCGAATTGATAAATGATTTTTGCCTTTGATTATCCTTCTTTAATGTTTGTTTTGGTATTTCTTTTGAAAATGGTCAATTTTGTTGTTTTTTTTTTTGTTTATTTATTCCACCCAGTCTTTGTCCTCATCTGACTCATCCGCAATTCCCAACGCGACTCGTGTCCTGACAATTGTCATTCCTTTATACATAGGCAGAGGCATTCATTCATTCATTCGTTCATTCATCATTCAGAGATTGGACCATCTTAATGAAATTGATGTTTCATTTTCGGAACTTTTTTTATTCCTTTTATTTTTATTTATTTATCATACCCGAACAGCTTTAAAAATAAGTTTTTTTTTTTTTCATTTTATTTTATTTTTAAAGATACAGCGCATAGGACTTTATTTCGCTTTCAATTTAAGTTTAATCGTGAAATATTTACCCTCTATATGTTTTGGATGAGGGGTTGTGAGGGTGTGAGTAGAGAGTTTTGAGGGGAAATAAATTTTAGTAGGATTAAGATTTCATGACATAATCTTGGCAAATTGCTTATTTCTTGTTTATTGCCCAAACGGGAGGGCGGTTATATGGTGTGAGGATGGTTGGAGGGCGCTTTATGGGAGGCGTTGTTGTCCATCGTTGATTATAGGGAGGACCATAAATATGTGTATGATGTCCTTTCTCGTTAAACGTTTATTGCAGTGTTTTTTTTTTTATAAATTTATTTGTTGGTGCAGTGTAAAGGAGGTACTTTGCGCAGAGGAGCATGTTCAAATTCGTTATATACTTACTCCAGGGAGGACAATGCTTGCAATTATTTTTTTTATTTTTTTTTTTTTTGTAGACGACAATTTTTTATGTTTTGCCTGAATCGTGTGAAGATTAACAACTGTTCTTTTTTCCCATAAGCCTCCGCTGTTATAACTTTCATTAACGGTTTCTTCAAAAATTAATATGAATAAGTTTTTTTTATGAAAAATTGTAACGCATATGGAATAAAAATTCTGATTAAATTAACGGCTTTTTTATTCATATATTTTTCATACATTATGAGTTTTCACAAATGTCCCATACAGCCAAAGCACTACAAAGTAACTTATACAATTCACAAATGGAAAATATATAATTTAATATTTGAAATTGTTACAAGTTTTCCTCAGATTGTATGCAGAGCATAGGGGTCCCACAGGGATGAATTTTGGGTCCTTTATTATTAGCATTATTGATTATTTATTGAAAATATTTTGTGGTATTGTTCCTTTGCGAGAACTCTCATTGAGATAATAATCGATAGGCATATGACTGCTTTTTTTTTGCACCAATCATTGGTTCTTTTTATTTCTATATACTACGTTATAAAATCTAAATTTTATTTATTCTAATAGCTTTGTTTATCTCCAATATATGATTGAGTGTTCAAGGCGGACTGGTGATACTCAGAAATTATGTGAAGTTTAGTACATAGGTGAAGTACATACAAAAAACTTCTTCTTGTAATTGGTATAATTGGTGAACAAATGAAAGGACAAATAAACTATGGTTTAACGTTATAATATATTATATTTAATTCAATTAATACGAAAGCTGGGTAATGATCTTAGTAAATTTAAGTTTTCTTAATAAATATAAATATTTTATTTATGTTGGGAGTCAACACTAAGATTTAGCAGTGTCTATTTTATTACACTCTGAGATAGCAGACGTCTCTAAATTACAGTCTGAGGTATCAGACGTGGAAAAAATTACCGTCTGCCATAGCCAACGTCATTAAATTATAGTCTGATATAGCAGATGTCATTTTATCACACTCTGAGATGGCAGATACCACTGCATTACAGTCTGAGGTACGAAATATCACTAAATTACAGTCTGAAATAGCAGATTCCATTACATTACAGTCTGAGAAAGCAGACGTCACTAAATTACAGTCTGGGACACCAAAGGTGGCAAAATTACAGTCCGAGGTATCAGACGTCGCTAAATTAAAGTCTGAGGTACCAGACTTGTCAAAATTACAGTCTGATGTATTATACGTCGTTAAATTACAGTCTGAGGTATCAGACATCGCTAGATTACAGATAGCAGATTTTATTATATTACAGTCTGAGAGAGCTGACGTCCCACTAAATTACAGTCTGAGGTACCAGACGTGGCAAAATTATAGTCTGAGGTGTGAGACGTCGCCAAATTACAGTCTGAGATAGCAGGTTTTTTTACATTACAGTCTGAGAGAGCTAACGTCCCACTAAATTACAGTCTGAGGTACCAAACGTGGCAAAATTACAGTCTGAGGTATCAGACGTCGCTAAATTACAGATAGCAGATTTTATTAAATTACAGTCTGAGGAAGCTGATGTAACACTAAATTACAGTCTAAGGTACCAGACGTGGTAAAATTGCAGTTTGAGGTAGCAGTCATCACGTCGCTAAATAACAGTTTAAGATAGCAGAACATCACTAAATTTTAGGTTCAATGCCTTGTTAAGGAAATTTAAATTAATTTAAACAAAAATGGTAAAAGTAGAATATTTTCACGGAACGAATCTTGCAAATCAAATTTAGGTTTTAGAATATGCTATCCATTCAAGATTGATTGAATTCTTAAAATAGGGACAATTCTAATTGGAAATAATTATACCTGTAAAAATTTTTCTCTATACATATGTACATAATATATATACATATCTAATTCTATTAAATACATCCCGCAAACACAATATGTCATTGTGTCAGATATTCATTTATTCTCTTCATATGTATATAAATATATTAAGACTTGGCAATATCCCACATAATATTATGTGCCCTCAATTTTACCAACGGCAGTCAAGCCAAAAATGCATTTTAAACTACAAATCGATAAAATAAATTTATTTAATTTGATTAAACTTGTGATTGACCGATTTATATCTTTGCTCGCTTTTATATTATAGATATGTGTGTGTGTATGTGTTCTCATTCGTGAATGGTTAATATCGCTATATCATTCTATTTATCCTATTTTCCAATTTTCTTGGCATCACCACTCTCCTTTTCGTATATAGATAGATTATATTCTATCCTAGTTGAAAATTTATAAAAAGATTAGAGAGATATATCTTTTATCTTGCTTGCATTGAGATAACAATTTTTAAGAAATTTTCTGACAGCATAAACCTAAACGAGATGAGAATATCTCGCTCTTTGAATGGCAAAAATAAAGTAATAAATTTAGTTTTCTTTAAATGGCGCCTCTGGCATCATCATCATTATTATCATCATCATCATTATGATCATCCTGATGGTGAAAAGGATTTTCAGAGTTTTATTTTTGTTCTATGTGTTCATAGAAATCTTTATCATTTAAGGACATCATAGTAATTATGATCACCATCATCATCATTATACATATATACAGATGTGTATACAAGGAGCTCAAAAACATCATCCAACATTCATTTAAAGAAAAATGACCAACCCACCATCTATCCATGGCATCGTCGAGTCAGTCCTTAGGGCTGGCGGTTGCTTGCTGATGATGGTGTTTCTTTTTTTATCCTTTATGATTTTTGAAGACAGACGACATTCATAACCCGTTTTCATATTTTTGTTTCATTCATTTCTTCTTCTCTTCATTTTATGTCGTTTTGTCTTTGTATCCTTTTAGCTTTTTATATTGGTCCATCCATTTTTGTACTACTAAGGTCCTTTTGAGAGAACAAACAAATCGAGTGTCATTTACTGTCCTTACTGCATCAGGTCCTTGGTTGTTTTTATTTTTTATTTTTATTTTTTCTTCATAAAAAGGACCTTTTTTGTCTCTTTTTTCAGCAATGGACACAAACGAGTGCAATACAGACGGCTTGGCTGCACTTCTATGACATCTACTATATAGAAAATGTCATTTTTGATCGACCATTTTGTTCATTATGATGAAAAGAAGTTGAATCTTCTCTTTCATCAGTAGGTATAAAGAATATTATTAGCAAAGAGATTTTAATTTTATTAGTTTGTAATTTTTCTTTGTGAAATATTATGTAAATTTTCTTTAAATTTTTTTTTTTTTTTTTATGTGTTGCATATTTTGTGGCTGGTAATAAATTTTCTTATGAATTTTATTTTAAACTTTAAATATTCCCTTTTTTGTTTTTCTTTGGTAAAATGAGTTTGGAGTAAGCTACAATAAATTCTATCAAAATCAAGTAAAAAAAATTTAATTTTTGCGTGGGAAGAAATTTTAAATTTAAACGAACATTTTTATTTAATACTATCTTAACACTGCCATGCTTTGCAGCGTCATTTATATTGTAAATTTTTCAAACTATATGGGTTTATTTAAAATAAGAACTACCTACGTCATGGTTTTGGTTCAAAATAAATTTATTAAAAATGTTCAGTCTTCTATAAGAAGATAAAAAAATGGGCGTGGTAGTGGGTGGAACAAATATTACCTGTCATTCTTAAGATTCAAGAGAGTTTTACTACAAGTCTTAATTCCAATGACGTTCAATATGCATAAAACTAAAACTAATATATGATAAAAGTGGGCGTGGCAGAAGGCAAATTTTACTAAAATCAATTTTTACACCTCCTCGCTAATAGTTACATACTTTTAAAATTTTAAATTTCTAAAAATTTTAAGTAGATAATGAAAAATCTTAAATATAAGAAAAGTGGGCGTGGTAGCAGGCAGATTTCCAAAATAAAAATACATGTCATAGTTTTGGCTTAAGAAACTTTTAATACAAATTTTTAGTCATTTATAAAATTGTTATATAAGGATGGTTTCTAATGTAAGAAAAGTGGGTGTGGTAGTGGTAGGGCGTGAAAAATTAAACAATGTAATTTTTTGGTTAAAAAGAGCCTAATAACAATTTTTTTTACATTCTAAGGCCTTTCAAAATAAATGGAAATAAAAAAAAAATATGATCCAGAGGGGCGTGGCAGTGCACAGATTTCGCTCCTACTGCTTTGTTAGCTATCTGACTAAAATATAGAAGCAAATTTTAAAGACTTCAGCAAAATTGGTTTATACATAAGCGTCATACGACAAAGACTAGTATGATTGAGATAACATTATGGGGACGTTCAATTTAATGAGTTATGATTTAAGCCCGGTTTATTTTGTATTCTCTGCTTTATATTCATAGATAATATAGTCAAGTTATATTAAAGCAGTTTTTATTTCAAGAAAACATTCTGGATCAAAACCTCATCTAGTTTACTCTTAAAATTACAATATGTTTTTTTTTTGTGTTTGCTATCCCACTTCTGAGAAGTAATCAGTCCAAGACCTTTTTAGTTTTATAAAATAAATAAATTGGTCGGCGGGACAACTCGTGTAGATCCAGGGACTAGTGACTTACAACTCTCAACCATTCCCGTGTGCGTGTAATTGGCAGGAATAGAGAATCCTCTGCCGAATCCGAATGGCTAGGCTGAAAAGCACTTTTTCATGACAAGAGATACTCTTGGAGAATTTGTCAATTCCTCGCATAATACCTTTTGCCCGTGAAAAACATTTCTGTTTTTAGGTGGCATAGGCTGGGAATCGAACCCAAGACCTTCGGCGTAACAGTCCAACGTACTAACCATTACGCTGCGTACTAACCATACAACTGCAAATTGCTTGGAATTAAGTATAATAGACACAACACATACAAGAGTCGTGAATTTCCAAGGTATTCATAAGAACCGTAAATTGGGATGTTAAAGATTGAGCTAAATAAAAAAAACGTTATCTAACGTCAGGCTAACTACAAAAATAATGACAGGCGTACATCAAGCTTACCGTATTGTTTCAAGAAGGCAAAGGAGGACATACAATCTTAGCCTGTGTTACCGAAAATTGTTTAAAAATAAATCTCACTGATGGGACACTCTCTTGTAGGGAAAAGTCTCTCTTACCATAGGTTTGGATTTGGCAAAAAAAATTGTAGGTTTCCTCCATTCCTACTGAAGCTACACAGAAATGACTATTTTATTAAAGACTTCAGTATTTGGGTCTATCAAAGAAATTATATATATTAAAGAAATTATTTATCCTTTCAAAATGTTAAATTAAAAATCCTAAATTCTTATGAATATTAACTACAAATTATATTTTTTTGTAAGACTCTTAAGACGAATGAAATCCTCTTTCACGTCAAAACTACTATAAGCCGAAATAATAAAAAAAAAAATAGGTAGACAAATTTTCTATCACCATTTTAATATAACTATATACATATATAAATAGTGGAGTTCCTCTCTATACTGAATTCTCTTTTAACAAGAATTGGACTTATAATAATTTAAAGGAATATTTTAATATTCTCTTTTATTTTCCTTCTTAAGTCTTAACTTTAAAAAGAACGTAAGAACGCGTTTGAAAAATTTCTTGGAACTTCTTGGTCTTATTATATAGAGAAACAATTTAATTTTCATAAGAAAAATGTTTCTTGTTGATTTTTTTTTTAATTTAAGCTGTGGGAAAAAAATACGGAAACACAAGAAAAAAAATTAAAAAAAAAGGAATAAACTTGCACAACTATTTATAATGCACGTGGATGAAAGAAGGTTTTCTTGCACCTCAACAATATTCCATAGAGCATTAACCACCTTCTTTAACTTCTACATACAAAGCTTATCCTTTATAGTCAGTCAGTGTGCATATTCTTTGCTTTTAGTCATATATTTCTTTTCTTTTTTTTAATAAAATTGAAGAAAAGTTTTATCATATTGTATTCCATTCTCGAAAAGGGATCTAAAATAAAAGAAAATAAAAAAAAACTAATTGAAAGTATCTTTTTCTTGATAGTGTGATAATCGCTAATGTGAGTGCAGGAAGACCTAGTTCCGAGACGCGAAAAAAAAACATGAGGAAAAAACTAAAAAAAACTGCTAACTACGTATTCATTTTCATTTTAGGAAGACCATTTATTCTCATTGTTGCCGCCAACAACGCCTCCGCTGCCGTATCGTCGTCGGTAGTCGTCATCCTTATAAGGATGGTTGTATAGTGAATTATTGGCTGAACGTTTCCGGTGATTTTTTATACCTTCATCAGAGGAAGAAGACGCCTTAAATATAAAAAAAAAAAAAAAAACTTTACAACGAAGATAATATAAATTTTGTGTGTTTTTGTGGATGTGTGTTTGTGTGTGGATATGGATATGTGCACTTCAATCCATTTAAGTTTAATTAGGATTTCTTTACATCATAAAAGTTTTTTTTTTAATTTTTTTTTATTATTTTAAGCGAACCGTTTACCTTGATAGATGGAATGCCTTGAAAGTTCCTCAAAGAAAGGAAGAAGATATTTTTTTTGCTTTAGTTTTTGCTTAACTTTTTAGGTATTTTTTATTGGTTATACAACCTCGATTGTGTGCTCTGATGCCAGCACAGCAACCAACGACCAACCCAACTGAACTGACTCTTTTATATTTATTATTATATCCTTGCACAAGGACTTCTTGGTTAAGTTTGAAATGATGATTTGGGGAATAGATTCTTTTTTTTTTTTGTATAGAGTTAGGAGAAGGTTATATATGAGATTGGTAGGGTGGGCATTCAGAAAAATGCACTTCTTAAGGTTCTTAAGATTTATGTGTTGCATTTATAAAGAAGCATACTCATATAATAGAAGAAGGAAAAAAGGATTTCGCATGAATTTAGCTCAAATATATATAAATATCTATACATGTATATACAGAGAGATGGGTGTATTAGATTTATCGCAATAAATGCGGTGATGGGGGAAAAGGGTATATATGTATGTATATTTGAGTTGAGGTGGTAATTTATTGCCAATTGAGATACATGTTCATACATTAGACAATAGAAATTCAATGTTAAGGAATTTAATTAAGTAGGGTTTTAGGTGAAACACATATAAACTTGCTCTATTATACAAGTATGTATATGTTTATAGGGGAAGTATTAAGCTATATAAGATGTGGCAAATTGACATAAATGTGGCAAATTAAATTCAATGAAACGAATCAAATGACTTTGAATTGAAGATATTAAGACTGTGGAATTACTTACTATATTAATTTGTTTTCCCTTTGGTATTTAAAAAGGGGCGAAGATTACCCTAAAATGTTTTTATTTAGGGCAGACCCGATGAAAAGTGGTGCAATGCAGATGAAGTGCTAATCTGTAAAATCAATGTTTTTTTTTTTTCTAGAGCATCTAACGGCTATAACATTACTAAGCAAAGAAACAATCAGTCGTATTTATTAGATTCTTGTCTACTTAGACACTGTCTAACTATTTTCAAATTGATGGTAATATGCTTTATTTAATAAAAAAAGTATCACAATATTCACGGTTTAGACAATCTACTCTTTTGTCTAAGTTAGGCAGCTATAAGACAACAATAAACAAGGTTTTTGAACACATTTTCCAAAGTTGGACGGTTATCTAACAGTTAGACAACGTTTATAAATAAGATCATATATATCTAAAAGATCATTTCTGGATTTTGCATTAAATCATCATGATAAAGATTCGAACTAACACTAAAAATGTGTGTATCTTCCCCCCCTCGGTACACTAAAAGCTCCTAATAAACCCCTTACATAAAATCCTAATAAAAACTTTATCTAAAGCTAAAAACAAAACAAATACTTTTTATCTGTTTTTTTTTTTTATTCATCTGCATCAAACTAATGTCCTAGTTAGGTAAAGGTATAACAGCTACCGACTTTACCTAAACCTTCATCTGTAATAACAAAGCCAGATACAATTGAAAAAAAAAAAAAAACTATAAAAGATATTTTCTTTTATTTTGTTTCAAAACCACCTATTTGTGAAAGTTAAAACAAAATACTATGTCAATCCTAGCGATAAATTGAAAAACCACAGCTGGTAAAATCTCAAAAAAAAAATAAATAAATAAAAACCTAAAAAAAAAAAAAAATCTTTTTAAAACAATCGTTCAATCTCTTAAAAAAAATACTTTTTTTTTGGTTTGTCCAACTATATATAGAATTCTATCGTAAATAAGAAACTTTTATAAAAACACAAATGAAACAGAAAAAGTTACACAAAATGTATTGTAACCAATGCAACCTGCCTCAACCAATCCTTTATTTTTTTTTTTTTTTGTTGATTTGGTTAGCGATGTTACCAACTGTGTTCTTATTCCTGTCAAAACAAAAAGTGCCATCTCGCGGGTACAAAAATGTAGAAGGACTAGCTTTGTTTGTTTGTTTTTTTTTTTTTTATTCGGTTTCGCGGCTGGTTGCTTACACTACATCCCTTTTACTTACGACTAGCTCTTTAGAAAAATAGGTAGGTAGGTTGGTGAACATTTATTCATAATTGCTGCACAATGCAATGGAAATACGAACAGTACGGTATCTAACACTATAGCAATAGCAAAAGGCCCGATGAGCCTCCTGTTGCGGCTTTGAAATGGTGAAGCTTTTGTTTATTTCGTGTTTGTAGTTTTATGTAATTTTTTTTTTTTTGTTTTGGTTGCTTTTTTTACAGAGATACAAATTGACTACCTTATACATACAAAGAATTTATAATTTTTAACATTAGAAATGTTTAAACGGAGGCATACAATATAAAAAAATCAAAAAAATATGAAACGCCTAGTAGACGAAGGGGGCGAAACGTGAGGGGAATAAACAAAATAAACAAAATCAACAAAATAAAAAAAATAAACAAACTAAACAAAATAAACAAAATTATTTCGTTCATGCTTTGTTGTTACTAGTTTGAGGAAACAGAAAACGAAGATGATAAAACGGACAGAAAAAAAGGAGAAATGTTCGTAGAAAAAAAAAATGGGTATGTTTTTGATGATGATTTTTGCAAAATCTGAAAAATACCCGATTTGCGTTTACTTAAATGCTTATATCTTTCGATCCAATTATCCGATTTTCAATATTAAGGTATATAATTAAAGGAAAAATGACTGGCGTGTTAGAGCAAACAAACATTTTCAAAATTATGCAAAATTTTATACTAAAAACATGAAAATAAATATCGGACAAATAATTTAATTCAATGAGGAAGTTGATAAAAACAAAAAAAGTATTAAAATACTTTCAACCACCAATTGGCGAGAAGAATATAGTATTCTAAAGCCGGCGGCGGCGGAGTTTGTGCAATAAAAAACCACAATCGTGGCTTCGCGTCGGAAAAAAAATGCTAAATGTTCATATGTACCTACCTACATTTGTAGTCGGTATAATAATTGTAAAGATACATTGTGTTTGGTTTGGCTTGCTTATAACTTCGGTTCTAATAATCCGTTCATTAAGGTCTTAAAATTTAGCTAGAATATCGGACTACATTTTTTGTATTATATCATTGCACAGTCACATAAAACTATATATGAAAAACCCTATTAAATTGCGTATTTAATAGAAACAAAAATTTAATACAAAACAATAATTTTTTAAACCACATGTATTTGACCCTTTTTAGGAAAGTTATGATGTTGGTACCTATGTTCAGAAAAGTTGCTCAACATTTAAATTTGACATTCAATGTACATACATAAATACATAAAGCTTTTTTTATTTCTAATGTTCCTCAACTATGCTGGAATGGCAAATCGGGTAAATTTTTTTTACTTATACGTTATACAGTTTGTAAAAAAATAATATTTAGCTTTGATGTTGTTTACACCAGTTGCAAAAATCTATAAAAATGTAAAATAAAAAAATATGGCGTGGGAGATTCTTTAAAAAAAAAGGCTTAAAATTATTTTCTGATTAAAGTTAGTTAGCTTGAGATGAAATGAGTTCAAAACTGATTTTGAGGCCCTTTAACCCCCATGATATACTTCATAAACATTCCACGTTAAAAAAAGATGCGTGTCCATTTTAGAGCAAAATTATTGAGAGTAGCTCTCAGGGAAATCTCGAGAGCAAACTGGCAAGTGGACACAGACTTGAGAGTAGCTTGCGAAGAGTTGAATTTTTGTTCTCGACATTCCAACTTTTTGATAATTACTCGCAAGTGGATACATGTTTTGATAGCTATGGGAGATAAGATCGCAGAATTCCAACACAGTTCGTATTTTGCGAGTAGACATCGAGACTTAATATGGCGAAACTGCAGTGGTGTTAAGAGGAAACAAGTCAATCAATAGAAATAGAGAAAATAGTCGAGCAATGTTTTTAGAATTAATTGTATCTTACAACCCGGTTAAAATGATTGAATTTTAATGATCCTGTTTTTTTTTTTTTTTTTGATTTTGGAATAATTCTTTTTTTTTTTAATTTATAAAACATGAAACTATTAAAATTTTGTGGAAAACACCTAATCAATCATTTAACGATTGGAACCAAAAATTGTAAAATTAAAGAAAATTTAATAACAACGTCTTGAGCTTTGAAATTTATGTTAAATGAAAATATCATACGTGGGATGTTCACACAAAAAGAGTAGGCCATCTTAAAGATCAGTATAAATGGTCAAAAATGTATATCACCAGCTGTGGGCACTACGTACCTCATATATGGGTTATTTGCCAGGTCAGTAATTGATCAAAAAAGGTAAGCTTCTTTCATAAATTATTCGGCCAAAGAAAATTTTGAATCGATCGTTAAAGTTTTTAATGGGTTATTGGAGATTTTAAGCAATTTATTTGTGGGATATTCAAAAAAAAAAAATAAACCAATTTTAAGGCCACGACACCGACATAAGAAGTGTCAACTAGTTTAAGTTATATAGCAGCCATATATTTTTTAGGGTCACTGAATACTTTTTTAGCCTTAGTACCCAATTTTTGGGATATTCGAAAAATAAATAATACAGGCAATGTGAAAGTTCAGTTAATCCTCATAAAAGGTCAACCAAGTTCATTAATTGGCCAGCAATTGATTTTTTTTTTTTTGGAATTATTCAAGGTCGTATAGATTGTTGGTACCTTATTTTATGGGATATTCGAAAAAATACCATTTAAAAGTTTAGCTTATCATCATGAAATCCCAAATAGTTTCAGTAATTGGTTTAGCTATAGATTAAGCAAGTTATTTTTTTTTAATATCGTATGGATTCTAGCCCTTCACTTGTGGGATATTCAAAAAAAAAAAAAAAATTAACACCAATCTTAAAGGTTACTTAATCCTCATAAAAGGTCAACTAGTTTCAGTAATTTTAACTGCTCTTTCTTTATACATCTACTTTGGAAATGGTATACCTACTTTATTGCGAAAATCCTGCATATGAGGTGCTTAAAATCTCCTAATGATCTTGAAAAACTTAAATTATTGATTTAAAATTTTTGTTTGGCTGATGTATTTATAAAAGTTGTTCCCATTTTTAACGAATTACTGACCGTACTTTTTTTGCGAATATCCCACATCTCAAGTAGGTACCTACTATGATCTCGAAACCCGCGTGATATACACCTTTATTTAATTCAAAACAAATCACAAATCAAATTCAAGATTGATTTACTCAAAAATTATAATTAAAAATATCGAAAACAGTCTTTTCAAGACATTATTATTCGAAATTTCTGTAAAGAATGTGAATCTTTTTAAATAAAAATTCTTGAATTTGTTGTTTTTATTTTTATTTGGCAAAATTTTTATTACCTTTTAAATTTTTTAAACAACCATTAATTTAATTTCAAACTTTCTTTAATTTTATCTTCAATCCCTTAAAATTATTTGGTTTGATAAAATTTAAGCTGAAAAATAACCTTCTTAAGGAAGATGATGATAAACCATAAAGAAACCAATGCAAAAATAGGAGAGAGAGAGAGAGAGAGAACAAAAAAAAAAAAACCACACAAAATCTTAAAGATATATATTATATATATATTTTATCTGATTTAGGTCCTTTTATCCTAAATCCTTTTTAAGGAAGTCATACCCTTCTTAACAGTCAACCATTGCTCGTTTAAAACATCCTTTTTTTTTTTCTCAGATGATTAATGATGGGTCATGCATAAAACACCAAAAGAGCTTTAACACCGCTAAGGGATATTCATTCGAATTTCTCATTCTCTCTGTTGCATATACTATAACAACAACAACCATAACAACAATAACAAAGAAAATAAGCCAAGCCTAAATGCGGCCAATCCAAATTATATACATATATACCTATGGGTAGATTGGTTAGGTATGGTAAGGAAGGAAGGTAAAGTACCTACCTATAGATTGTTGGGCTATATAACTTCGACTTTATAATAGGTTTTATTAGGTCGGGGCAAATAAAAATGTTTTCCGATTGCAAATCTTGAAAATATTTTCTCTCTACCCACAGAGTGGCTTGATAAAAGAGGAAAAAGTTTTCAAACCAAACAATTGAGAGTAGATATAGGTATAGGTACCATTTCCAAACAACTTTCAATCTCAACCCTCACCTAGATTCAGCTGTGGTCAAAATAAAAAAAAAATGCTATTCGTACATTTATATACCAACAGCACATTATGGGATTTTGAAAATTACAAGTGCGTCGGAATCAGGCAATCTAGGGTAGTAACTTTTTCCCACAACAAGTTGCCGAGAAAAAGAAAAGCTAAAGACGATCACAACGACCAACCGGAACCATCTAGCGACCGCAATTTATAACTAAACTAGAAGAGGCCCATTAAAGAGAAAATTGTTGAAAAAGTTTTTCGCACCGTCATGTCACTACACTAAGAGGCGCCGCTGCTGCTGCTGCTGTTGCTACTACCGGAGGAGTAGGGTGATTCTAATTTAGATATGTATATATAGATACACGAATCTATATACATACCTACTAGCTTAGCCAGTTGTATGTAGATGTAGTTGTATAGCCCATAGGATAATTATGTAAGCCCGTTTGCTGTTCAGTCCGAAAGCATTATCCTTTTCCAAAGAGCCTTGAAAAAGCTATAATTTTCATAATCAGCTATCGAAATGTAGGACTTTTCCCACAGTTGAAATTACGGACGAACAGGACTATACCTAAGACTGCCACTGACTAGGGTTGGATGAAGAGTGGGGAGTGGTGATATAGGGTAGGTTAGGACTAAATGTATAAAGTATAGAGGGTTGAAACCGATTAAGCAATAGAAATATATAGAAACGAATGAAAGCTAGCAGATTTTCGGAAGCAATTGGTTATATTATTTCCTTACAATTATATTACGAGTTGAGATTAGGGACAAATAAAAAAAAATTAAAAAAAAAAAAATACAAAGAGAATTTCGCACGATATTGTACACGAAGGATTCCTTAATTTGATTTTGAAAACTTTACCAACTAAATCTGCGCTTCTGTTTTGAAAGAAGATATGACTATCGCCCCCAACCTGCCTGTCCCACTTGTCACCCCTTCTCTTTTATCGTGTACTATATTCTTTCCCCGACACGATGCCACTGTTTTACGCCACCTCCGCTGCTACCGCTGCCGGGAGGTATATGGTTTGAAATTATCATTTAAATTTATGTAGGTGTTATGGGAAATTGTCCAAGGCAGAAAAAACCAATCTGTGGCTGACTGGAAGAGAATTTTCATTTGTTATATAAGGGATATAGGCAGCCCTACCCTACCCTACCCTACCTACCTAACCTACTTCAAGAATTTTGTTTCCTGTGTTTAATATTTGTAAGCAAATTTGATTTGTAAATCAGTTGCTTTGGCGGTAAATTTTTCTTAAATTTGTAATTCGTCACTTCTTCTATGTATATAGAGATAATAGTATTTATAAAGAGGACACCAAAGAGGATTCGGGGAAGAGTGTTTTTTATTTTGAACAAAAGTGAGTTTTTAGTCACACAAAGTACGACAAATTGATAAAGTTTTTCGTCTTCTATATAGGTTGTCAAAATCACTAAGAAGGTTTTTGTGATGGAGGGGAGTTAGGGCGGGCGGGCTCTTTGGGATGGCGATATAGTGTCACTTTAATGGCAATTTAATACCGCTTTGTATTTTAAAGATACTTGAAACTTAGGAAAAAGTAAAATATCTAAGTACGTGTGATGAACTTTGTTGGGCAAATTATATTTGATCAAACACAAGACAAAGTATGACGAAGAAGAACCAGTAGCACTTTGAACGGAAAGGAGGGGGGGGGGGGGGCGTGGTGATGTCTATGGTGGAGGTTTGAACAACTGATGAGCGTGTAAAGTTTGGGGTATAATAAAATAAAGTTTTGTCTTTGTTTTGTTTGATGTAAAATTTTATCACCATACCAACAAAGAACGCACAATCAACTATAAATGTAGGTAAATATGACGAACTTGTGTAGGTATATATTAAGATAAAATTATGAAAAAGTTCTTCCTGAAAATGACTTTATTTTATGATGAAAATGATTTTGTTTTAATAAAATATAATATGTAAATGTATGTAATTTAAAATTTTCTATTTTCAAGTTCTAGGAAATACTTATAAACGAGTTTTTTATAAGAAGACATCACACACAAATTTTTGTTACATTGTTACTTTCATTCTAAGTAATATATAAATATAGTCAACAAAGTGTTTAGATATACCCTTAGGTATACAGTTTCGTTGTGTGAAATTTTTGAGGAAAAGGGTGAATATAAATTTTTAAAATCATCTATGACATGACATATTTTAGTCTTTCTCATAAGAATCTATAGGGAGAGTATGAGTTAAAGCACCTGGAGCAATATTTTTCTTTGTAAGTTATTTAAACATTACCTACTTATTTTGTAAGAAGATTTAGAAAGACCAAGACTATAGAGTTTTTAGGAGATTGTCAACCAACCCCTTTCCACCATATATTTCAGATATAGGGAGGCAGGAAGTGTGGTTCTTAAGCAACCTTATGACCTTCAGACTAAAATCAAGACTTGGAATGCTTTATTTATTAACTTCCCATTGGAAGTTATTGTAATTGGTGCGATTTGTCGTACCTATTGAAAATTTTAACATTTCTCGACGTTTCGAGGTCTTGAATCCATCCAAATCCATCATTTTTAAAGAGATGTCTGTATGTGTGTGTGTATGTACGTGAGCCTTTCTATCGTTCACTGTATCTATCTTGAGAACGAATACAGATATCGACCTCAAACAAATTTTATTTTACAGATAATAACATCACGAAGTGCAGAAATTAGCGTTTTTTTTACTACAGCAATTTTAGAAATAGTTGTAACAAATGTTTCGTCTCGAATATTTCGAGAACAAAAAATTCCATCGATTTCAGGTTAATTGTATTCTACACATAATAACGTAATAAAGTATTGAAAAGAATTTAAAAAAAAACATGCTAAAATTTTCTGAAAAACGTGTTTCGGTTGTAATATTTTGAGAACAAACAACGATATTTACTTCGGGATATTTTTATTCTATTCACGATGTCATATTTGGTTACTGATATAAATTTAAAAAAAATTCGCTTGATGGTTTTTTTAAAGCTACAAATTTTCAAACTAAAACAACTAAAAAAAAAATTAAAAAAATGTTTTTCCAATGGAATATCTCAAAAACAAACAAAGTTATCGACTCTGAAATAATTTTATTTTACACACAATGGTGTAACTATGACTTAATCGCATATTGAACATTTCATAAGGTCTTTTAAGATTTTGAATAAGGAATTTCCTTACAACAAAATAACATTTGGTGTCCACTTACCACGGGCACCAATGGGAAGTTACCAGTGTGGGTCGCACCCAGCATCTTTTTTATTTTGAGCTGTCAGAGATATTGATTTAGTTTAGAGTAAGCTGAAAGATTTGGGCAATCCAAAAGAGGTCAACGTTTGGCGCACCTAAAAAATGTAGCAGCTTGTCACAAACTGAGAGAGGTTCAACCTGTCTCGAGATATTTGTATTGGTTTTCAAAATGATAGGGTTGTGGTCCCGACATTTTTATTGAATACTCAGAAACGACTTATCTACTATAATTCCAATCATGAAATTTGAGTAATTTAAAAAAATATTTATAAGGGGTTTTTGTGTGATAATACACTTGCAGTTAGGCTGCCAAGCTTTCGCACCATAATATTAATATTGAAGGTTTGAATGAAACAACAACAATTGGGTGGGCTACCACCAAGATTTAGGCTGGAGTTATAGCTATTTCACGACTGCCACGCCGATCATCAGACTCCTTTAGTGGTGCTTGGTCATTGTTCTCTGAGTGAGCTTGGTCCAGGTTCGATCCCCAGCTGGGGCAAAAAGTTTTTCAAATAAAATTGAACAATGACCAAGCACCACTAAAGGAGTCTGATGATCGGCGTGGCAGTCGTGAAATAGCTATAACTCCAGCCTAAATCTTGGTGGTAGCCCACCCAATTGTTGTTGTTTCATTCAAACCTTCAATAAAAAAATATTTTTTTATTTCTTCCAACTTGCTTGCTTAACGCACTGGATGAAATCCAGGTATGAGTATAGGTATGACTTATTAATTTAAGTCTTTATGAGAGGCTATATAAACTCAAAAAAAAAAAAAAAAAACTACTGAATCAATTTCGTTGAAGTTTTAAAATGTTCGTACCCATCAGCCACTAGATTGTTAAGAAAATAGTTCGAGTAACATCAGTCCACTGTCACACCCACTTTTTATTACTATTATTATATTATTTATTTAATTTTCTTATATAAGCACTTATTTATTATTAATTTTGTACTAAAACGTCCATCTAGAACGTTAAAAATTTGTAATGAATTTTTCTTTAACCTGAGGCATGACATGTGTTATCCTATTCACCCACTACCACGCCCTCTTTTCTTATATAGCATTCGTAGTGGCTGAGAATTTATTATAAATCTATATCTTGAGCCAAAACCATGACATTTGCAATTTTTTTTTTAAACGCCTACTGTCATGCCTATTTTTCTTATATCAGAGATTTTTCCTTACTTGACATTCCTAGGAAGTTGAAATTTTGTAATTAAAATGTCTAGCTAAAGTAAGTCCACCTTCTGACAACATCCTATATAAACAATAAACATCAACCCATCATCATTTAACCAACATAGACCAGCCACTCTCGAGCGTTAGGACATTTGTTGGCGATCCCATTATCGTAAAGGACAAAATTTAGCCGACTGTCAAATATTCCGTAATATTGTTCGCATTCATTAGAACCAATATTTTCTTCTTCCCATAAAAAAATGGAATTTTTAGATAGCGCCTGAAAGTAGGTATGCAATTTCGGATTTTCATGTTTTAACAACTTTTCCAAATTTTTTTTTTTCAAAATTTTCAATTTTGGCTCCGTAGTATCTTTCAGTACGAACCCAACACAAATTCCCATGAAACTCGGATGATGTTCAGCTGAGTTATGAGCCAATACGAATACCTTAATTTTTATATATTTATTTAGAATTAATTCGGAAATTTAACCTTAAGGAAAGTCATTACCCTTTTGTAGGGAATGAAGATTTCGAAGACTTAGGTTAGGTTAGGTTAGCAGGCTGACAATTGATGTTATTATCGTCACACTTAGATCAGTGTAGAACCATTGTGATACCCTAGGTATATGATCACCATATAAAGTAAACCTATGATACAAATCTTATGACAAGGCCTGTTAAGGGCGTAGATAAAATGTCAGCGAGCTATATTCCGAAATGATGTTCACGAGAAGAGAGAGATAGATTTCTTGCTCAGTTGGATGATGTTTTCGGTCTTTTGTTTGTTGAAGCTAGTTTTCTGGTTGTAGCACATCAGGTATCAAGCGATTTCCATCTCTTATTTGTTAAGACTAGGACTTTGCTCTCAATTAATTGTTTTAGATTAAAGGGTGGGATCTGAACAGTTGGGTCTGTCTGATTTATATTTGCGAAGACATGGCAAAAATATGAAACTCGGTAGACGAGTCGTCGTGAAATCACTATAACTCCAGCCTATAAAAAGACTTCATTAGGCTTCACAGCTCACCTGGCTGCTTTATATTTTTCAATTACACATATCAATAACCCATTTATCGATTTTGATAAAATTATTTCTTCATGAACATCTGGGTAGTCTTAAAAAAATGAGGTAATTTTTCTGAGACCTGAAATTTGCATCCTACAATTTTGTCTAGGTTTCTCTCCTTCTAAGAATATTTTAATATGTTTTAAAAAAACAAAATAAAAACGTTTAAAACTTTTAGAAAAATCAATTTCAATTTATACGAAGAATTATATATTTTAGTGTAGAAATTAATTCTTAACATCACGCAATCCACGTGCACGTACCTATATAGGTATTTATAATATTAAAACAGCTTGTTTCGGTTTTCGTCGAACTTTTAATTACTAAACTGTCAGCTGCAGTTAAAGTAGATACCTACATATATACCTTTAAAAAATAAATAAAATAACTGCTGTTCTTGGCTTATGTTCAACTTTAGCGCTTGTTAAAGTACATATTTAAGATTATAATAATACCAAAAAAAAACATTCCGCGTGCAGAGAAATTAATTAACCTTTTGGTTTGCTTTTCAATTTATGTCTTTATGTATAAAAGTTTTATGGTCGTAAACATTTAATGTGATTTTTTTTTTTTTTGTCTTTTGTAAAGAAAGAATAATATTAAAAGTCCCTTAAAGTTGGTTAAAGGTTATTTTATTGCAAGTATTGATTGTTTTTTTTTCATCCTCTTAAGTTAATTAAATCCATTTTATTACCATGATGTTAAGGTTAATTCTTATTTTTCATTTCCTAAAATGGAATCACTCACCTACCTTTCTATATATGGATTATAAAATGGTCTCAGAGGAGGCTATAGATAGTCTATTTGTACATATGTATAGATATTAGATCAATCGCATCAAGCTTCAAAATGTTTGTTTCCTTCAACAGTTTCGCAGACAATCTTAATTCCCATTTGATCTAATTAAGATAAACTAATGAGCATTGCAAAACGAAAACAAAACTATGAAACAAAAAAGCGCAACAACCTAACAATAAAGAGAAAACAAAAAAACAAACAAAGGCAATCTTACAAAAACGTAAGAAAAAGATCAAAGAAAAACTACACTTAGATATAACCTGAAAATGTCTCTTACAACACAAGACCGTAATCACAATAACAACACAACTAGCAGCAAAAAAAAAAAAACTCCATGTGTACCTACGTCCTATACATGTATTGTATAGTATATGCGTGCTTATGCTCTCTTATACCAAGTTATTGCCTCGAGAAGAAGCACAACACAATGCAATTTGCTGCTACTGCAACTTCTTTTGACTTTTCCGTTCCCAAACCTCTTTTGCAGATCGGGTTTTTAAAGTGAATTTGTAATTGGACTCCTATGTGAATGGTGCAACCAATACAAAAAAAAAAAGAAGAAAAACACAAAACAAAACTACCAATACCATAATAAACGGGTTTCGAAAACGATGATGATGACGACGAAGGAGCAATAAAGGAGCATTGACGATAAAGCTAGAACCAGTTAAACTTGATGGCTGATAGCAAACAAAACAAGAGGCCAAGCGCAGGGTTTTGACGTTGTCTTGTCTGTGCTAAGCCTGAAGGCACTAACCTTATAGAACTATATTACACCAACAATTTCAAACGCAGAGGAAAAAAAATGATGGTTCTGTATATGACTGCTTTACCTTTTTACTTCAAAATAAAATTTTAAATTTTAAATGGCTAACCCGAGAATCTAACACGGCCTAGATTTTGTATTATTTTTGTTGGGATGTGTGGCGTATACATATACCGAGTATCTACGTATATGAAACTGAGTTTTTGCTGACCCCCAGGTGATATCTTGAAAAAATATATAAGAGGATGGTTCTTGCTTAAATCTCGTGAACTATGGGTCTTGTGAATAAAAAAAAAAACTAAAAGTTAACTTAGCTGGTAAAAGACGTATTCTTGTGTTCTATTAATAGGTATGTAGCTATTAAATAATAGTCAATGTTAGATTCATATAGTTTATAAGCTTATTTTTCCTGCTTAAGCTTCAATTCGTGTGATTAAAAATAGCTTAAACTATTTCGGGTTTTCACGATTTTCCGACTTTTCCGTCCCGAATTTTTGATTCGGTAGTGTCTACCTCGTTTAATAAGTACCAACAAAAAAAAAATCCCATGCAATCGGATGATTTTTAGCCAAGTTATGGACAAAAAAACAAAAATTTTATAAATTTTTATATACCTCTATTTATATTGGTTTTTTGTCCCGCATAATCTCAGAAATCACAAATCGGATTTTAAAAATTCTTTTTGTACTTGAAAGGCTATAATTTGAAGATGGCTTTAGTACTAGTTAATTATCGAAAGAAAACTACTTATAAGGGGTTCCAACAAAAAATTTATGCACCTACATTATGTTTTTTCCTATGACATTGGCTTCGAAAAATTCAAATCGATTGATCTCTAATTTTTAAACAATCATCCATAGTGATCCAAAAGTGTTTCCGTGAAGTTTAGTCTCACACAAAATTCCATTCTTTTTCAAGTGTGTACTACATACCTAGTTTACCTTTCTTTTTATTTATTTAAAAAAAAAAAAGAAAAACTTTAGGTACGTTAAAAGTAATAATAAACTTAATTTAATTTTTCTAAAGTCTTTCTTTCCAAAATTAAAGATTATTATTTGATTTTCCTTAAACGGACAAAATTTCTGAGACGGAGCTATGCACCATAACTGTACATACTTGCATTAATAAAATAATATATACAGGCTGAACCAAAAGTCCGTTTAAATTTGAATCGGAAGCAGCGTTGCCGCCCAAAAAAAAAATTCCGTGCCACATTTTCTAAAAAATCGTGAAAATTCATAGAAATGTTAAAAAAAAATATAAATCAATTGTGGGGTGAAATACAACAAAAGAAAATAGAAGAAATAACATGTCCTATAAAAATAAGAGTTTCTGCCAGTTTTTCCTCCATCTGGCCTCCATTTGGAGCAATTTTCTCAAAATTCGCTTTATTTGGAGTAAAAAATGGAAACAAAAAAAGCGTGTCATATTGAATTTTTTCGTGCCACCGTGCCATGATAAAATTTTCGTGCCAAAAAGGCATGATCGTGCCACTTCGGCAACGCTGATCGGAAGCTAAGACGAGCAGCGACGGCGGGGTGGAGGGGTTACGAAGCGCAAGAGCGGCCAATGGGAATTCAGTACCATGGCGTCGTTCAGCGATAAACAACGTGCGTTCTGTGTACGCGAGTACTACCACAACAACGATTCTTTAACTCTAGCGCAACAAAAATTTTGCGCTCATTACAACATATACGGCGTAAAAATGAATGATTAGAAAATGGATACAGAAATTCGAGGAGACAGGTTGACCAATGAATCAACCGCAATCCGGCCAACCTAGAACATTAAGAGATTGCGAAAACGTCAAGCGTGTAAGAGCGTCTATTCGTGAAAATCCTGGACTCTCTACTCGGAAGCGGTCTAACGCCCTAAGTGTGCCCAGAACATCTTTGATTTTCACCAGCGGTGCCATTAACTGGCCACCTCGTAGCCCGGACTTATCCCCAATGGACTTCTTTCTTTGGGGATACCTTAAACGTAAAGTTTTCAACAGCAACCCAGTGTCCCTGGGGGAATTAAAGGAAAATATTCGAGGGGAAATGCAAAACATTTCACGAAACACTTGTGAGGCCGTCATTGAAAATTTCCGCTCCAGTTTGCAGCAGTGTCAAAATAGTCAAGGATCACATATGGATGATGTAATTTAAAAAAAAAAAATAAAATACCTATTTGTGTACTTTAATAATAAATAAACAGTTTTTATCTCACACCATCTTTGAAATCATCATTTGAAATTTAAACGAACTTTTGGTCCACCCTGTATAAGACCTTCGAGATTAGGTACATAATCTCATCGTATATATTTGAACTATATTATACATTACCAAATAAATAGATATCTCCTTCAGCCAGCTGCCAAATTGTCACAACGCAGAAAGTATTAAAGAGGTACTCACCTAAAAAGAAACAAGAAAAATTTGTTGTTTGTTATAATTTTTAAATAAAGGTACAAAAATTACGTAGGTATTATATTATTAATTTATTATATTTTTTTTATGAACCACACAAAAAATGTTCTCAGAAACATCATAAAAAAACCATTTTGAAAAATGAATCCATTTACGAATACGAATGATGCTACAAAGAAAGAAACAAAAAAAAACACTTTTATGGATTATAATTTTGATTTTGTTTTAATGTTTTATTATAACATAAAGATTTTGATGGAGTTTTAAGTATTAACCATCTCATCAAATTTAGAAGACCCACGACGCAATTTTAAATAATATTTTTCCTAACCATGAACCAACCACCAGACTTCAAACCCTTTTCTTGCTACCGTCAACTTTGTGTGCTTTTCAAAGTCGGATTTAAAATCGAAAGGGCCTAGGAAATACAGGTTTAATATATCTATGGGCGGTTAAATATTAAAAATGTAACAATGAAAATTTTAATAATATATTTTATTTACGATACGTAAATACTTAAATTTAAATTTTATACACGCTAAGTTGAATTTAATTTATGTATCTTCCTTCATCTTTTATAAATATAAAAAATTAATTTGTGTTTGTATGAGGGTTTTAGACACGAAAACAACTTAACCAATTTCGCTGAAATAAAAAAAAAGCGCCATGGTTAAGTAAAGTTCGCCTTGTACCACGCCCCCTTTTAAAACCTATTTTAGTTTTCTCAATATTGAATGTCCTTAAAAAGTTGACATTTTGAAATGAATCTATCTTCAACATAAAACATGACAAGTAATATTCATCCCACCCAATTCCATGCCCACTTTTCTTATATTAGAATTTTAAACTTATATGTACATATTTTAACGCCCTTACTCCTTAGAAGGCTGAATAATTAATCTCGCTCGATCTAAAATACATTATATGAGTAGTTTATTTTTTGTAATTAGCTAAAGTTAAAATTTTTCCTAATTTTTCAAATGTATCTAACCAACCTACACCGGACACATACGCAGATACATATTTAATGTATGAAATTCTAATTTTATCGAGTACAGTCGTTTGGTAATTTTACGTAGAAAGTTTTCCGGGAGTTTTGATAATTGGCAATGTTATAGATTTCAATGTGCTCTTTCAGAATTTTAACTTTGCCACCTCGTATCTTTGCTACACGCAACCCCATATTGGAAAAATGGGGGGTTAATGGCCCCCCAAAATGGTTTTTTAGGAATAACTCCCAAATGGTCAGTTGTAGAAAAAAAATTTGTTGCTAAGAAAATTTCCTACAAAAAACATTAACATACTTTTTTCAAAAAAAAAACAACCATTTTCGAAACAAGCCAATCGGAAGAGTTAAGGGTTTTATTTTTCTATGTAGTTGGGCGGTAATTCAATAATTGTGCATTTTGTGATTAAAGCATAATTTTTTTTTTTAATTGTTTATACATTATATGAACATGATTTTATGATATTGGCCTACTCTATATGTCCGTTTAGTTTAGTTTAGTTTAGTTTTTAACTCGATTTATTTTAATTGATATTGGTCAGATAAATAAAGTGTGCGGGTTAAAAATATTAAGCACATAATTTTGAGCATGCTTTATTTAAATCCAAAATTCTTTGAATACAAAATTCAGTGTCCCCAAATTATATTTTCGAAATTTTGTTAAGCAAAATGTCTCCAATCAGACTTCAGAATCTATGTACATATATATTACATTTCAATTTGTTTAAAAACAAACAAAATATAAGAAGTATGCAGAATTTTGAAATCACAAAATCGAATCAATTAAATTAAATTAATTTAATTAAATCAATTTGAAGCAAAAAATTTATAATATTACCTAATGACTTTGAATGCCTTAATTTTGTAAAGTGTTTTGATCAATTAGCCAGTTCACGTTTCTAAGATCTTCCTGATCCCACTTCTGTCAGCTTCACTGAGGAGAAGAAGAAACCTGAACAAAATTTCTCCGCTGGAAGTCAAAAGCACTCTCCATCCCTTTTTTTTTATATTTTAATCAACTGCGACAAAAAATAATTGAGCAAGCGAATCAAAAAAAAATCAGTCTTAGCCAGTACCTACTGTCGGAATGGCTACTATAGTAACATTTGGCTCCTTTTCTGCGGAAAGGGCTACTGTGCTCCCCATGTCGCTAAAAGGCTCCTCAAGTCTCCACATGGAAATTTTAATGAAAAACGTACCTTGCAGTTTGAAAATATTTTTGAATCCCTGTTCTTATTAAAAATTGAACATCTCTGTTTAACTTCAAAATGTCATATATTTTCAACTGAAAGTATGCAACAGTTTTGCAGTTGAATGCAGTTTTTTTATTTTTCTTCCAAAGGGCTCGTGAGGGAATATCTGAATAAATCATATATCTTATTCATTCATTTCAATAAAACATTCTCAGGCTTTTCTTTACTTCCAAAAAAGCTCCCCTAATTTTATGAAAAGTGCTATTTTCGGAATTTTTGAAACGACAGCACTGGTCTCAACTTATTAACAGCAACAGTGAGGAATCTCACTGAGGAATTACGTTCAGATTTCTGAGATTGCTGAAAACTCTGAGATCTCAGTGAGCCTGAGAAACATGAACTGGTTAAATTAGTATCTTATTAAAAAAATGTCAACCATATATTTCTAGTTTTTACCTTTTTTTTAAATCTAAAATTAAATTTCGAAAATTGTCAATAGACAGTTTATGTAATACATCGGGCCCTGGCCTGGTTGTCGCAACAAAATATAATTCCATCATTGTTTTTTGTCCATATTAACACAACAAAGCCAGAGGTATTTTTTTCTAAACAGAATAATAACAGAATTAAACCAATTTATGAATGTATACGTAGAATATAAAAAAGAACAAAATAAAACAATAAATATGAAAAAAAAAAAGAAAAACGTCGTCATCGTAAAAACATATTTTTTCTTGTGCTCTTTTTTTGGTTAGTTTATTATTTTTGTTTTTTGTCTTCTTGTTGAAATGACTTCAACTATTTTATGCAGTACCTACTCCATTTTGTTCTTTTCTTTTTTTCCATCATAACTTAGCAAATAATCTTTGCTAAAAAGAAAACCCGTTTTAACTGGTTTCGAGTTACTCTTTTTCCCGGTTTATGTGTGTAAAGCTGATTTCTTTTTAACATAAACCAGCCAGCAGCGATATTTTTTTGCGTTTACAACTATTATGTTGTGTTGTATATTAATAACGTATAAGTAGTGTATGCCTAGCTACTTATTGCTTTTGGTTTGGTTTTTTAAGGTTTAGATATACATTTTAGGGTATGTTGTTTATGTTTTTGAACACATTGAACTGAGTAACTCAATACTGAATGTTTGAAGTGAAGAAATGTATGATGTTTGTAAATTGGAGCTTCGCGATAATGCACTTTTTTTTAAACAAAATTATTTTTGTATTTCGTTATGTAGCATCGTCAAATTTTTTTCAACAAGATGAAGGGAGAGGAATCCCGAATTTCTGGAAAGCATGAGAAGTACCTACATATGTGATCGAGGGAATGAGGAAATTCCATGGCAGTTATGAAGTTCGCAATTTTTTTCGAAAGAACAGAATAGGTACTTATATGAAATTTTTGTTTGTAGAGGGATCAAAAACAAACATTTTTTATTATGGGAGGGGGGGGGGGGATGTGTGGTATATCTCACCTCGTTTAGGAGATTAGGGGCAATTTTAGAAGAAAAAAAAATGACTTAAAATGAAAAAAAAAAAAAAAATTATTAAAAAACAAAGGCAACACTTAAAATAAAGTATCTACTATACCAGTTTTGAAAGCCAGAAATCTGTTTTTTTTTATTCTAAATTTGAATTAAATTATTTATGTAAATAGTTTTTGAAAAAAAAGCATGCAAATTCAAAATTTTGACAAAGAAAAAGTAAAACAAAAAGTTTAGATTTAGACCAATTTTTTTTTATTGTGAAATGAAGTGCTAAATTGACGTTTTATGGTCAATATTATATTAATTCTGAATCGAACACAAAAATCCGAATAGTTTATACCTACGTTTACACGCCGTAATGCGCAGGCAATCAAAAAAACAAATACCTATCCCTAAAAAAGTAGGTAATTTAAGTAATTTTCAATTTTCTCAAAACCTAGAAGACCTAAAATCATCTAGTTTTCAGTTTTTGATTAAGAATTAATTAGTGCAACAAGTTTCAAACAAATATTAATATTTAATTTTGCAGTTTTGAAAAATTACCTACACTTGAAACTTTTTTTTTAATATTTTTTCCAAATTTTGAGTTTAAAACTTTTTTTTTCAAAAACTATGCATAGTTTTCACTTGATTTAAAAATAAGCTTATAGAAAAGATTACTGGCTTTAAAAAAAGATATGGAACTCAATTGTTAGTATACCGTTTTTAATATTTTTTTTTTCCATTTTTAGTAAAGGGTTTTTCAACAGGGACGCTACAAAAGTAGAGCAACAGGGACAGCAAACGATGCCATATTTCTTGCCGCTCTTTTGACATTTCTCTTCAGTAAGGTTTGTCATTTCATGATGGAAAGATATACGAGCCAACAACGAGTCGAAATTTAAATTAAAATTTACTACCGAAATTCGGAGTCAGTGACGTTAAGAGCGCTACGTCCAATTTATGGTCGTCATAATCGTCCTAGCAGATCAACAATTGAGCGTCTAGTGGAAAAATTTGAATCCACAGGCACAGTACAGCAATCCACGTACTCCATGAGTCATCATTGCATCCCGAAAAAATTACGGTTTGGTGTGGTTTATGGGCCGGCAGAGTCATTGGGCCGAACTTCTTCCGTGATGATCAAGACCGGCAAGTTACTGTGAATGGGGATCGCTACCGTTCAATGATAACCGAATATTTTTGGCCCCAATTGGATGATATGGACTTGGAGGACATGTGGTTCCAACAGGACGGCGCACAAGCCACACAGCGAATGTCACAATCAATTTATTGGAAACCAAGTTTGGAGAACGTGTTATCTCACGAAATGGTCCAGTCGCTTGGCCGCCTCGGTCGTGCGATTTGACGCCGTTAGACTATTTCCTGTGGGGGTACGTCAAGTCTATGTTCTATGCCAACAAGCCAACGACGATTGATGAACTTCGTACGAATATCGAACGTGAAATTGCAGCAGTATTGGCCGATTTATGCTTGAAAACCGTCGAAAATTGGGTTCAGCGTCTGGACTTCTGCAAGCGTGCCCGTGGTGGGCATGCAAAAGAAATCAAGTTCCATACATAATGGCATCGAACGTACTTTCACAGGAATAAAGAATTTCATTGATATCCAAAACCGTTTTTGTTTTATTTAAAAAAAACTTTTGTAGCGCTCTTATTGAAAAACCCGATACTTTTTTATGAAATTTCCCCCTTCCGCTAAATTGGGGGAGATAGGAAGATAATTATTGAGAAAAACTTAATACTTACTTAATTAAAACTCAAATATACGCATTTCTTTTCATAGGAAATCTTTTGAAATACATACAAAGAAATATAATTTCTCTTATTTTTTCAATGCATTCAATGTCATTTTCTCAACCAGAGATTCTTTTACAAATCTTACGTATATTTTCATGCAAGCTCATTGAACGCCGCGCCAATGAAGCCTTTTTAGTAGCCAAATCCTTTTACCAATACATATCTTAAGCGTTGAGTACATATGTACGTTAAGAAAAAAATATTAAACATTTTGTTGATAGAATAAATTTAATTTAACAACAGACATTTTAATAAAAAAAAAAAAAAAAAGAAAAAAAAAAAATTCCCAATTGAATTTTACCACACATCGATTTTTTGTTTTTTTTTTTTTTTTTAAATAAAGTAATGAGTTTTTCTACCAAAAATCATGTTATGGGATCTTTTGTTTGATAGCCATTTTTCTTTTCAATTTGCAGGATATATGCCGCTACGCCTACCCCCACTACCACCGCCCCCTTTAATGAAACTCCTTTTTGGCATTTTTATTTTGATCGTTTAAAAATACCTAAAGGAACTTCAATAAATTATGTCTATGTGATGGCTGATGGAATGAAAAATTGTTAAAGCTCCTCCAGAAGGATAAATGATGGTATAGGGTTTATTGAACAAAGAAATTGAGAATATAATGGTTTATAGAAGAAGGCTTTTTTATTTTTATTTTTTTTTATATTTTTTTTTGTTCAAGGATAACGAAACGCATGTGGTGACATTCCGATATAATTGAGTTGCAATAAATCAGGACAAGGGCAACATAATACATATTCATGATGGAATGAGTGGGAAGGATATATCTACCTACCTATACAACATACCTACCTACCTACTTCAAAGTGTTTTATCCTTATTTTTCGTTAACTGCGTTTTGGGGCAAAAAAAAACAGCAAAAGTAAAAGTGAAAGAGTAAAAAAAAAAAACTGATGGTAAAGTAAGAATCACTTAGTGTCAGAAACGGTCTGCTGAAAGGATATGGATATTAACGGGCCGAGAAAGGACATGAGCCGAAACCAACCAGCTATATATGCCATCAGCTAACTAGACGTCGACGACCATCATAATAAATATTCTGCTGGTCCAAAGAGACGCAAAGAAAGCAATGATATTTTCGCTATAAAAACCAGAGTGTGTGTTGCCAAATGAGGATATAAATCAAATTTTTGCTGAAAGATGGTTGCTACTTTTGCAACAGCAGCAGCAACAACAAAAATACATAAAAAGGAGGGAGAACAAAAAAATTGAAATGGGTTAGAAGAAAGCATTGGTAGATTGATGGTTATATGTTTTGACACTTAGTCTTATTTATTGCAGGATAATTCATTCTTTGACCATATTGTTTTCGAAATATAATTGCTGAGTCTTTTTTTATTTTGTGTTTTTTTTTTCTGGCAACATTTCAAGGTATCAAAAATAATATTAGGAGGCATTAAAAGTCAAGTCATTTCACAAATAGCTTTCTTCTACTTCGTTTAAGACAAATTTCATTTTACGACTAGCTGGTCTGCCTGATTTTTGGCATTTTTAAAAGTGAAAATAAAATTTATTGGGGCCTCGCAGTTCGCAGACAATCCTCTATAGTGAATTTTTTGGCACGCTTCGATAATTTTTATAAGTACCCAAATGTAGCAGTCTAAGAGCTAAACGACATCTGTCTGTCGGCGGTCCAATTTTCATGAGCGACAAAATTAGCCAATTACGTATATTTCGTAGTGTTTGACAATCCTTTGAATCAACACTTTAACCTTCTCATAAAAAATGGAATTCAGATATCGCCACCATCCACCCCTGAAAGTATACAATTTCGGGACTTCATGATTTTTTAACTTTTTCGGTAAAAATTTCGAATTTTCGGCTCCGTAATGTTTTTACATGGTTAAAAACAAATTCAACAAAAAAAAAAAAAATCTCCTAAATCGGGTGATGTTCATCCAAGTTAGGCGCGTAGGTAGGTACAAATAAAAAAGACTTATTATATTTTAACAATCTAGATTCAAAATTTTGGACTTTTATAAATAACAGGTATAAATAAAAACACACAATTTCAGCCTTATCATGGCTTCTGTTAAACTTTCACCTTGAAAATAACAACAACAGCAATGACAACAACAACAACAATAACAACAAAAACAGAAGGCTTAAAAGTTTAATAGTTTCCTATTCGCAACTTAATTGATGACAAAAAGCTCATTAACACTAAATGAATTTTGGTTCAACCATTTTTTGTCTTTTTTTTTTAATTATTTAACAAAAAAACAGATAACTACCTACCTACCTGGGTTCTTATGTGGCATTAACAAGGTTATAATTTCATTTACTGCAACTTTGCTTGAACTTTTTAATTTTAACCTTTTTTTTAGTGCTCTTTTGGTATTACGAGAGGAGTTACCATCCGTGTAGAGGGAAGAACATAGAGTTGCTATATATGTTTTTTTTTAATGGGTATTAAATTCTATACCCACACACATCACGTGAGAGATAACATGAACCCAACGTAAAACATTAAAACGTCAACGGAGGAACTCTCGAAGTTTTATTCGTTTTATGGTTGTGTTGAAATATCCACTTCATCATATACAGGGTGTTTCTGTTATTTTTTTATTTTTATTTTTTTACTTGTTCTGCTTTTAAGGTTTTAATCAAACGACGATTCAGAAGTCGGAAAAAGTATGGTTTTGTCATAACGTGAGCCGGTCTGCGAACATGCGAATGTGTGTCAACAGTAATTTTTGTCAGAACCTAAATTAGTGCATTAATTTACGTAGAATTCAGTATCTACAAATTGTTTTTATATTATTTTCGTTTTAGTTCTTATAAAACGATTGGCTGCTATAAAACAATTACAGTTCTTTCAATATTTTTCCCAAAAACAACTACATTTTCATTAAACTTGGTATCTGTTATAACCAAAGCGATTAAAAAAACTGCGTTTCAGGTATTTGGGAAAACGGTAACATGGTAACTGACGTTTAAAAAAAAAAACAAAAATTACCTTAATTTCGGGTTCACGTAGGTCGCATTTGCCGATTTTGTCATAATTGAGAATTTTGGTGCTTCAAATATGTAGTTTCCATTTCAAAAGAACCTGCTTTTTCTAGTTTTTTATCTAAAAAATATATTTTTTTTTTAAATTTGTATAGCTACTCAATAAAATTTTGATTTAAAAGAATTTTATGTCTAAAAACTTTGGTCGAAATCACTCAAGTCGTTTACGAGAAAATCAAAAATTAGAAAAAAATTGCAAGTTAACTTAGTTGCCTGGTTACGAACACAATAGAAGCAGAATGAAATAACATGATAGACTGTTTATTTAACAATGTCTACCTGTGGATTTAGCAATATCGCTTGTCTTATTAACCTTACGATAATGTTAATCTTCAAAGAGAAAAATTTAAGGGCTTTGAAAATAAAATACAAGCGATAATATTCTATGCTAGAATCAATTCTGGAATCGTTTATAGAACCTCCAACATAAACACACCCCTAGCATAAAAAAATATAATGCGCGACTGGGTCGCCCAAACTTGCTTTTATGTGCGATCACACTGTGGTTTTAAAGTCTTAATAATTTTAAAAACTTTTCATCTGATAAAGGAAATTCTTTTAGTTATTGCCGCCTATATTTTATGCCACCTGCCAAAAATATAGCCTAGTTTAAGGAAGTATTATGTGAGTACATAATAATATGAACAGTATAGCACCGTGATGTCTTGCACTTCGCACATACGCATGGAATTTGAAGTTTATATTGAAAAAATGTAAAAAAAATCAATAAAATTAGAAATAAATTGATTAAAAAAAATATCTGAAATTTATTTGACACCAACGCAATGTACACCAAGTGATTTCTTACACAACTCTCAATTTATGAGAAAAAAAATTTTAAAAATCGTTTGACGGTTTTTTGAATTTTGAATATATTTAAAAAAAAAAATTGGTACGCTAATTTTTAGTACTTATTTATGCGAAGTTAAAATTTATTTTTGAAAAAAAAAATCATCCACGCAGTTTTGAAATATTGAAATTTCAAAAAATTATTTTTATTTTTTTTTAAGCCCAAAATTTGATTTTTTGAAAATTTTGATATGCAATATTATTTAAACTTATGCGGACAAAATCATCCACCCATTTTCGAAATATCGAGTTTTGCAAATTATAATTTTAAATTTATTTTTAAAAATCCAAAATATGATTTTTTGAAAATTTTGATATGCAATGTAATTGCCTTGGTAGCTTTTGTGTAAAAAATTTAATTAAAATTGGTTCAATAGATTGAGATAGTCGAAAACCCAAAAAATGGTTCTATGAGAGGTACGATTTTTAAACGATGAATACATTTTTTTTTCAATAATATCTAGATCGTTTTAATATTAGTTCCGACAAATATTTTGATCAAAATCGTAATAGCTGTTTTTGATAAAAATGAGATTTTCAATACCGGGTTTTTTAAACACTTGTATGGGAGGTACCGTTATCTTTGGTTATAAGTACAAAAATTTAATTTAAAATCTGCTAGATAATGTTAAAAAACTGCTGGATGCTAAATTTAATAAAAATCAACCAATTCGTTTTCGAATTATGTACATACATAATAAGTTCTCAAAAAAAAAAAAAAATTTGAAACTTTTTTTAAAAATCCAAAAATTTTGTTAGAAAATGTTGGTACATAATATTTTTCAAATTATTGTAAACATTCTTTATAAAAAAAATTGATCAAAATCAATTAAAAGGTTTTACTGAATTTTTTTTTTAAGTTGTGGGCACGATTTTTAGAAAAATAAGATTTTCATAATTTGGTAGAAAAAATTTGTACGGCAGGTACCATTATTTTTAGTCTTAAAAAAAGAAGAAGATAAAGTGTAGGGGAATGCCCAAAAAAAGCGCTAAGTACCAAGTTTTAAGAAAATCGATCCATTCGTTTAGGCTACAGCCGAAAGGACAGACAGACAGAATTTCGGGAGCCACTTTTTTCGACTTTGCTGTCTTTTTTTTTAGCGAATGCATAACTTGCCATAAATGAAGTACCTTTATATCGCAAGTAAAAATCATAGCTAGTATTATCAAGGTAAAATTTTGATTATTTAATAGAAAAAATTCACTAAAAAGAAACAAAATCATTTATTTATTGGTGCTTTAAAAACAAGCTTTAATATAAACACTACATTATAGCTTCGACTCACGCTTCGATTTCATCTTCGTTGCTCGCATGATTGCTTGAATTTTATATAACAATTCCAGCATAAATAAAACACACCCTAAGTCAGACAGGTCTTAGAAAATAATGCAAATTGTATATAAATAACTTTCTTTAAGTTAAACCTAGATATATATTGATTGACAAGTTGTCAAGATGCATATCAAATTCTAACAAAAGAAAAAAACATCTAAAAGCTTCGTATAACTCGATTTGTCCTCACGCACAATTAAAATTAATTCTATTTCTATATTTCCTTTTTATATGTTGGTACCTACTTACCTTCAAAATGACAAATCAAATCTAAGTTAATCCCCACCCCACCACAATCTCATTAACTTAAAAAAAAAAAAATAATAATATCGTCAAACCGTCTGTTAATCCATTAGCTTTCAAATTCAAATGACTTGTCAAAAGTTTTATTTATTTTTTTTTTTTTTTTTGTGACGAATAAGTATTTATAAAGAAAAAAAAAACCTACCTATTCTCGTATACACACATACCTACTTCATAATATACAATTATACATAGGTATATATAATGAAGATATAACCCTCGCGGCTTGTAAACCAAATTACATCTACATAAAGCACTTTCATCAATGCTAATTCAAACGCACATAAATCCACAATCAGTCTTGTGATTATGCAGAAACGTATGTTTTTGTGCCCGATGGAGCCCAAAAACCTAAATCGAATAATAATGACGTTAATGACAAATGATTTATGCAAACCAAATCGAATTTCGAGATCGAATAAATTTCCCATATACCTACCTACATACATATATATGTAGGTACGTACAGTGGGTTGCCAAATTAATAGGGACAGTCATGGATTTTAAGAAAATTGTATGTTTCCTTATTAAATTAATGCTTAATAATTAATAATTTATGTAATTGATAAATAGATTTTTTATTAAGATTAGTTATTATTACATCAAAATAAGTTGTTTTATGCTGGCCAGGCGATTCCCCTGGCTTGAACCCCATTGAAGAAGTTATTGCAACCAAAGTAAGTTATAGACAAAATAGTCTGGCACCACTGCCCTGCAATTATAGAGTGCGGTAAAAAGTGTATTGATAGCATGCTGAGACATATTCAAGTAGAAAACGTTAAAAAATATTGATTTTTTTTTAAGTTTATTTTGATTAAGAGCTAGTTTTAAATATTATTAATTTTAAAAATACTATTTAACAACATAGTTTGATGTAATAATAACTAATCTTAATAAAAAAATACATATTTATCAATATACACATAAGATTATTAATTTGATACGGAAACATACAATTCACTTAAAATCCATAGCTGTCCATATTAATTTGGCAACCCACTGTATGTATGTATGCATAGATGTATGTATCCCTTACAAGTCTTCATTTAAATAGGTACCTAACTACTAACACACACCACACACTCATGTATAAGATGTCAAATAAGTCAATTTGTCTGTCAGAAGAAAATTGAAAGAAGGAGAGAGAGTTTTTGAGAAAATTTAAATTATTATAAAAAGTTGAAAAACAACAAGGCAGAGATATTCGATAAATTTTTGAAACGAACAAGTTTTTTATTCAAAAATAAATTAATTTATTCATGTTTGAAACTTAAAAGAGGTTCTTCAGAACAAAAAAAAAAAAAAAAAAACTTTATAGGTATGAAGGTACCTACAAGAAAATTTAACTCTTTCATCCTTCTTCCTCTTGAAAGAAAAAAAAAAAACTCACTTAAGCACAAAAGCGCATTTTTCCCCAGAAGTCGATGTTTTGTTTTCCACGAATACCGCAAGTTTTAAGTAATTTCTTGACAAGAACTAGACTCTCTTATAAGTTAGACATACCGTTATATTTCAGTATATTTCGGTATAGGTACTTCTTGACTGTGTTCACTTCAGGCAGCATTAATTTCTTGTTATGTTTGAAGAGATTTTTTCTCTCTCCTCAAAACCAAAATTAAAAAAAAAAAAAAAAAAAATAAGAAATAGCTTCGTCGCAAAATGAGAGGTATTTTTACTGTTATACATAGATTGTACAATATACATACATAGTTCTCATCAACTACTGATATTGAGAATGTCGTTTAATTAAAGGACGGAAGAAAGCAGAGAAGAGATGCAGGGATGTGCATGCACATTATACATAATATGTGTATGAATTTGCATCTTCATTCCGACCCAATACACATGTGGTTCTCTTTTCCGTTGAAGTTTTATTTCAAATGAAAAATGCAAGTTTTTTTTTTTCTGATGCGCTTAGTCGTAGATAGAAGTTAGGATAATTATTTTCTTCGGCAGAGTAAAGGTATTAGAAGTATAGAGTAGGTGTCTATAGCGTGCTTAAGGTTAACTTGTGTGGGTTTGTCATCCTTGCACGCCTATGAAGTAGATAAGGTAGCGAGGTATATCTAGTTTTTAAAGGTTTTTGAATTAATTTTCTTTCATAAAAAACAAAGCTTGCTATAGAGTGCTTAAGAAATTGAAAAGATTTTGGTAGGTATTCCGAATTCAAGAAATTGTGAAAGTAGACTGCTACAGGTGGAGCAAATTTTATTGCAAATAAAATCAAGGTATAAATGGCGCCCGAGCAATTCTGGAAAGTCGTCCGGTTTGAGTAAACAATATCCCAGCTCACTGCCGATCAACCCAAAATTTTAAAAAATTTTGCTCATATTACGTAGTTTAATAATTGATTTAGAGGTGCAAGGGATTGGTCACTCCAGAGTCCAGAGTCGGGGGGATCACAATCTGCTTATACGGAGCTGGGCATCTTTTTAGTTACTTTTGGACCTCTATTTGGCGTTAGCGTTAATTGAAAGTAGATGAGACGATACAACAACGAACTGTACCTACAGGATTGTATATATGGAATATGGAATGAACCAGATTAAAAATATCAACTACTCAATAAGGTAAATTAAAATAGTGGTAAGTCTTCTCTTGGCTAAGGTATTTCAGTAGTATATATTAATTTGTATTATTAAAAATAGCTTCGTATAAAAATACTGAATGTCATGTTGGGCAAGGAACATTTTCCAATTAAAATTAATTAGGGAATAATTTGCCCTTAATTAGTTGATGTATGTACCTTCGAATTTGCCGTGCGATGTTTTCTATGTTTTTTTTTTTTGCGGATTTTCAAAATGAATATCAAGTAAGCGAAGCAAATGGGAATAAAAACTTCTTATTTTTAATGATTTATTGTTTAATTATCTACCTTTCGTTAGCCGTCGTTGAATAAATCTAATAGTTTAAATTTTGTAATGCAAGGTTTTCTATGTTTTTTTTGGGATTTGTTTCTAAATTCATTTATTAAAATGATTAATTATAAATCTTTAATTAAATGTTACAAATTTAATTTTTTTCGTGCAATGGTTTCTATGTTTTTTTTTTTTTAACGTTATTTTTATTCTTTCATATGGAAATGTTAACTGCTTATTAATAATTTGATTTAAATAAGTCTTTAATTAGTTGTGACAATAACCATATACTTTGTGTTTTCATTGTTTTTTTTTACTTAGAAAATATTTATTAGTATAGAACATAGAAATATAGCAAACAAAAATTAAAAAAAAAAAAACATAGAAAACATTGCACGACAGAACTCTAATCATCACAATTAAATTAAAGAATTCATAACGGCAAACTATTAAATTTAAATGAATTCAGCAAACCATAAATAAAAAAAATTAAAATAAAACATAGAATAAAGAATATAGAAACATATATAGATGGGATGAAACGAAATAATTGCAATAGAAAAGGTTAAACAAAAATTGGAGCTTTACAATATTTTGATTTAAATCTATTTTCTCCGACGGAAAAAAAAAAACAACAAATAAAGTCGAAAAAAAAAAGAACAAATTAAGTCGAAATTTTTGACACTATGAAGGCAATTTTAAAAAAGCTTTTGATTCATCATATAGGTATTTAGTTTATTAGTTTTCTGACGAACATTAGGTATACCAACTTTATTCCAACCGCATTTATTGTATCTAGATATGTATATATCTACCTCCTTTATTTTCGACAGAGTGACTGATTAAAATATACAAAAGACCCAAAAATAAATAATCGTTTACCTAACCCGAAATCGTAATTCTCTTGCTTCTGCCGTTAAATCACTATTCTAGAACGTCGACGTATTATTTCTTTTTTTATATATATTTTGTTCGTGACAATGAGCAGTGAACATTGATTCCAATTTTCGAAAATTCCAACACGAAATAGAAAACCTTCAAAAACTTCACTTGAAAGAATTTCATTTCTCTGAGTACCTACCTACAAAAAAAAAAAAAAAAAAAAAAAAAAAGTTGAAAAAGGAAGAAAGGGAAAAAAACGTTTATCTTAAGCATCATTTGAAATGAAATTTGTAAACATTTCAACGGTCGATGTACGATGTACGTACGTCGAGATTAAAGCCTTGAATTGAGAGAGTTATCTTGCTTTACTTTAAATGTACCTACATACATATATGTAAATATATGAGAAAAATATAAAGCACACAATAAACCAAATACTTTCACATTGAGAGGATATTCGTAGTGATGTAGGTACAATATATACGAACATGTCAAATTGAATTTCTTTATACTATTTTCAAATATCACGTTCGTCAATGATAATGATGACAATAAATGTGAATATATTTGATTTATCCTTATAGATTTTTCATTTAAATACGAATATTTATGTAGGTATGTTCAGTAAATATATTTTACGGGATCATCATTCACAAACGAGAGCAAAATCATTCCTATACCTATACGCAAAAGAAGTATAGCGAGGTACAAGCGATATTGTAAATATATCCACGGGAAAAAAAATAATAAAACCGTGATAGTAGCAAGATTGACAAAATGGTGATGTTCTTTAAATTTATTATATGAAAACAGGACAAGTATAAAAGAACTCGTAGGGTAAGTTGTAGATGTCTAAAGCTTAAGATTTATTTTTGCTTGCAGACAAAAGAAAAACTAGAAAACTAAACGAACCTCCTAAAGTGTCAACTTTGATGAAAAATGATTTGTATATATAAACGTAAATATCCTTGTGAAAAAACTTCCATAATAGAATTCAACAAGGATTGCTTCAAAAACGTTTTCGTTAAGTTTAATTTATAGATATATTCCATGCAATTTTCTTCTGCAATTTTACATAGTAAAAGTGAACAAAAACTGGATAAATAGTAGCAACTGTAATTATTTAGTTAAATAATTTACCACACAAAATAGAACTTAACGAAGAATTATGTTTTTAAAATTCTTTTGATTTTGGTTCAGTTTCATTTTGAAATATGAGATTGACGTTTGTATAAAATGACTTGGATTTTTACAGAAAATTGTAAACTTCAATCAAAAATTGAATATTAGTCTTCTTCCTTTCGTCAAGTTAGTAATGTGATGACGGCACAAAAGTTAACTTAACGAAGAATTACTACAATTGAATGATTTTAATTTAACTTACATGTGGCGAGAAATTAAATTGATAATCTAGCAATTATTGTAAGAATCTGTAATGTTACCGTAAAATTACAAAATGTAACGGGTGTTTTTTTTAGAGGTATAAAACTTTAAGTTGGCAACACTGTTTTAATTGGCGGCCATTTTGTCAGCTGTCAAGTGATTTATTTTTAGTTTGGTTTCGTATTTCAAGAATTGAAGCCACAGGATCACCTAGCAAGACGTAGATTCGGTGAATGGGCCCAAAACAAGATTGCCGTCGATCCCAATATTCATAAGCGAATTTTGTTAATCGATGACGCTCAATTATGGTTGAATGGATACGTCAATAAACAAAACTGCCGTATTTGGAGTGATGATAATCCTTAAGTGTATGTTGAGACATCACCGTTACATCCACAAAAACTGACTGTTTGGTGTGCTTTATGGGTTGGTGGAATAATTGGTCCGTACTTCTTTAAACACGATGCTGGCCAGAATGTTACAGTTAATGGTTACCGCTATAGAGCCATGATTACTGACTTTTCCGTTCATCAATTGAACAACCATGATGTGCAGGAGCTGTTGTTTCAACAAGACGGCGCAACATGCCATACAGCTCGTGCCACAAATGATTTATTGAAGGAAACGTTTGGTAACCGCATGCGCATAGTTTCAAGTTACGGACCCGTGAATTGGCCTCCAAGATCGTGCGATTTAACGCCGCTTGACTATTTTCTGTGGGGACATGTGAAGTCGCTAGTCTACGCTGATAAGCCCGAAACTATTGACCACTTGGAGGACAACATTCGCCGCGTTATTGCCGATATACGGCCACAAATGTTGAAAAAAGTAGAAAATTGGACCTCGAGATTTGACTACGTCCGAGCCAGCCGTGGCGGTCATATGCCAGAAATCATATTTAAATTATAATGCCAGAAGATTATCTTTCGAATAAAGTAAATTTCATGTCAATTTAAAAAAATCATCTTTGTTTTATTCCATTTCAAAGTTCTATACCTCTAAAAAAAAACACCCTTTAGAATTAAGGTGCTAAACTGTTAATTTTTTTTGTTTGTACGCGCATAACTTAGCTGAAAATCATCCGACACGCATGGGGATTTTGTTGTTGAGTTCATATTGAACGAGGTTAAGTCACTATTGGAGCTGATAATTACAAGTTTTCCTGAAAAGCTGAAAAATCGTAAACACCCAAAATTGCATACTTTCAGGGGTCGATAGTGGTTATATTTGAAAATTCTTATGTGAAGAAGAAAATATTAATTCTAAGAAATGACAAACATCACTACGGAAATGACAACCACTTAATTTTGCTCCTCACGAAAATGGGATCGCCAACAGATGGCGTTACGCTCGCAGACTGCTAAATTTGTGTAAGTACACACAATATCATCGCATTAATAATATTGAGATGCGTTGTTTTCTAAATAATAGCAGAATTCGTTATTGGTTGTATTTTATAACAATGCGACCAACCAGAAGACATTTAAACATTTATTGAGAGTAAAGAAATAATGCATAATTAAAAATAAAGCCAGGATTAAAACATTTTTGAATTTGAAAATTAAACCATAAAACGCAAGCACAGGTCGACTAGTTAAAATCGTTAATATTTATAGAATAAAAAATACGAATATTCAAGCCTCTTTTTGTAAAATCCTCTTCATTTGGCTACTCATCTGCTTTTAAAAAAAAGGTAATTAAAAAAAAACAAACTTTCAATATACCTTTCATGATGCTATTTCGTTATATAATCAAGGTAGGTAAATCCTTAGACTCTGTGCCTACTTATATGAAAAAGTGCGTATCCATAAGTTGGTACAAACATATTATATAATATAACTCGAGACTCATGAATCATTTATAAATAATTCAACTGGCTACCGGACAACATACATATAGTAGGTAAGGTATAGCAAAAGGCTCGCTCTGGCTGGCTCCCTGGATGGTGTCCCGACCTCCGAGAATTCAGAGTAAAATCTGTGAAAACATGCAAATCTGAATCGAATACAAAGTATCTTTCTATCTATGGATATATCTACCTTCATATATAGATAGATTATGTAATGCATATATATATCTATCATAAGAGGGTAAACATAAGTATAAAGTGTATAGAACTTCTGCCAGAGTGAATGTGGTAACCACTCGAAGATGAAGAGCCCTACCTATATTTACTCTTATGCATTATAAGCTAGAGAAGATCCCTTTACGGGTACTTGAACAAGGAACTTCGTTCCACTACACTTAAGCCTCCGTCCGGCACACGACGATGACGACGACGGACGGGACGGACCATCCAGTTCAGTCCAGTGCCAGTCCGGTTCGGCCGACTTGTTCCATTTTCTCCTTCTCCTTACTTCCACAATCCCTCAACTCAATTCTCTTATCCTCGCCTCCCCTCTTCTCTCCACTCAACCATTAAAACTCACCTCTCTTCTTACATAAGATTCGAATTCGACCAACAAGCAAATGGCATGTTGACCGGAATCGGCCTTTCCACTGGCTTTGCTTCTTTTATTTCTTGGCAGTAATTTAGAGAGAAACAGTATAAAACAGCAGTTTGTTGAAGCAGGGAGAGAATAGCAACATCCTGGAGGATATCTCTATACATAATATAATGTGTTCCTATGCTATTATATGTAGGTATATAGCAATGTATGTCGAGTGGTTGTTGTTGGGGGGTTTCGGGATGAATTATGAAGAAATTTCCTTCCTTTTTTTTAATTTTGTTTCTCAATGCGGAAAGGCATACAAAAGTTGATACTTAACGTTTGCAATTATTTTTTTTTGTCTGTCCATCCCATCCTGTTGAAGTTGTAGTCAGAATATAATAGAGATACCTAGTAGAGGGAGAGAAGAAGATTTTTATAGGGATAATTTATTTGAATGTGCTTTAAGTAACACTAGGACAGCTGGAGTATCTAGAACCTAAAGCACTTCATATACAATTGGAATTATTGGTCGAAGCTAACGTTTTGTCGGTGAAAATCTTTAGGTTAGTCTCGTTAAAATTATATAGAGATAAAACTTGGTGGGACATAAGTTCCAGATAGTTCTAAATCAAAATGAACAATTAACAAATCGATTGGGACTTACGATACCAAATTATCCGAAATCAGAGATGAGTTTCTAAGTATGGACAACAAATCTACATATCCGTCAGTCAAGTTGGAATGGTGACCTGACGGACTTCCAAATTTTAGGACTCCAATACGAGTACTTTATTGAATTAAATGGCCACTAATTCCTGGCGATAGAAAAAGATTTGCCACGCTTGTTTATTCTTAAAAAAACAACCTTTGGATAATGATAACTTCACGAATGTCAATCCTTAATCAGAGAGAAAACTTAGTAAAAGAAGTCTTCGCTTAATGGGAACGGCCAAGTACAAGAAGAAATTAACCTACTTGGAGTGGGAAACTCGAGGCAATAAGCCAAGAACCAGGCTAAAAGAAGAAGCTCGTTGATTGACACCCAACTTCACGCCAAACTGTTACGCCATCTAAGTTAGGTTCCAACTAAGAATAACAACTCTTTACTTTTAATTATTATTTTAATACAAATATTGTAGGTATTGGTATATGACATGAAAGTTTTAAATTTTTCAAGCTCTTACTTGTTTCAGTCAGATTACTACTTGTTTGCTATTTTTGATATAGACAAATTTTAAAATTAACGGAAAACAAAGGCCATTTTGGGACATTTGTCGAGAAGAGGAATTCTTTCTTTAACCGAATGTGGAATGCTGCACAGCTACCTTAATTCTTAATTAAGCTGTTGTGATAGTCAGAAGTGAAAAACTAATGCATGTTCATTAATAAGGCTGCAAATATTATGTTTCTATCTGCAGAACCATTGCCATACCAAAGTTGTTGTCTCTTCACTGTAAATCAAACTTTTCGTCTAAGCAATTCGGTTTGATTGAATTCGTTTCAAACACACAGTCCGCCTTAAAAGAAGGTAAAGAAGGCGTTTGACAAAATTTCCCACAATATCATTTTTTTGTAACTAAAAAAGTTTGGTTTCCTTATTTGTTGACTTCTTTGATTGTCATATCTAGTTGACTGTCAGTATCAACCGCTTTTCAAAGTGAGTGTCCCCAAACCTACCTATCTGAAGTACCTCAGGGAAGCCAACTGGGACCACTTATCTTTGCTTTGAATTTAAATAATGTCGAGCTGATTTTACCTAAATCTGACTAGGAAATTTACCCTGACGATATGAGGATTTCAACACAAGCTGGCAACAGATTTAAATAGCTTTTTTACTTGGTGCGAAAAAAAAACTTTCCTGAACTAAATATTAAGAAATGTCAAGCCATAACATTCACTCGAAAGCGTCCTCTCTTGTCCCAAAGACAATCATCGATTAATGGATTTACCTGTTCTTACTGTAACCTCCATTCGCGACATGGAAATCATTTCAATTTTATTTTGAAAGTCGACATTCAATTATTAAGACATAAAGATCATATGAAAATGCGCCTAAGTGTGGTAAAAATATCATTCAAATGGCCGCCTCGGGAAGATTAGCAGCATGCGATTCTTTTAAGGTAATTTTTAACCACTTTTTCGTACATTTTGGGCGGTACGCGGCCATAACTTGAGTAATGTTGGTTTTTTATGCTTCTTGAGTTGGGGGATTATTCGCATAAACACGGACTTTTGCGTAGCCTCGCAGAAAAAAAATCTAACGGTGTCAAATTGCATGATCTTGATGGCCAATTGTTGCGTAATTTGAACTAATTTGAACTTTATAAGAATGGCGATACAAAATACGCTAAGGTGTTGAACGACACGTTCAATTGCTGCGAACGCCAGAAAATCGGCAAATTTGGATCACCATCAACACTTGCAATGCAGCAGCAATATTTTCCATTAAGCGTGCATTACGATGATGCACAAGCCTTACAACATCAGTAACGCTTCCACTCACTTCAAATTTCTTCACAATTTTACCGATTGTTTGCGTTGTCGGTCGATTCAATTATGACGACCATGATCATCGCTATAAATAAATAAAATATCAAAATATCAAATATCAAAATGAATGACCCGTTATTAAGAAAATAGTTATGGCAAAAAAAGTATTGTGTTGGTTTTTTTCTTCCAGTACAAAAATGGTGAGATTTTTTTTTTTTCGATTCCGGTGGGATTTTATTTTATTTTATTTTAATGTTTAAAGATACAATATTCAAGATAATTTAAATCAATCATATGCCAATTAATTTAAGATATAGTTAAATGACATTTTAAATAAATAGCTATGTATTTAATATAGACTGATAGAATAGTCAATTGCTTCAATCTTTTACCACAAAGATTATTGTCTATAACAGCTTAGCAATTAAAATATTATATTATTTATATTCCATTGTGTTTCTTTGTATATATGTACTTGATAGATTCAAATTCAAAAATGTCTACAAGCTAAACAACCCCTATGCATATCTACGTTTTAAATTATTGTTCTAATATAAAATTCAATATACCTAAATGTCAAAGATCAATTCCATTGAACTAAACGATAGGTATCAGTTTTCCAACAATTCTATATTGTTATTTATTATTTCGGCAAACTTAAAAAGCCAAAATTTTATAGATGTTGTCAAATTTTGATACTTAAATAAGATTTGAGATCAACACTGAAATCAGACAAATATTTTACAGGTATTGTGGTACCTTATAATATACTTCTGATTTTCATATTATAAGCTTGGTAGGTATATTTATTAAATTTCTAAAGTTTTAAAGGTCATTCATATAACTAAAGGTTTTTAAATGATATACCCACCTACATGTATGTATATCTAGTCTTAAAATACGTGTAGGTGTACCTAGTGAGTGTATTATTTATATATTTATTATATTTGAAACAAAAACCTTTTTCTTTAAAAAAAAAAAAAAGAATCCAAATTGATTTAAAACAAAATAACCAACACACACACACATACACACTACCTACCTACCTCAACGTTACCTATACCTATATATAGAACCAGGTACCTAAAATCTTTTGGTCCTTTCATAATGTCTCACTTAGGGATGAGAGAACCTAAAGTAAAGTTTATAATGTCAGAGAGACAAAAGACAACACAAACCATTTACCAACAAATATTTGTACTTTGTCCAGATACGTGTTTTAATTAAGGCAAATCGGTTAGCTATTATGTGTATGTATATATGTACCTACATAATTGTATGTAGCATTGTAGCATGGCCTTTTCAGAAGGCCAGCATGTTGTTCTCTGCACCTTTGGATTATATTGTCAATTCCTTAAAATTGCATAAATATCTATAAATGTATACCTGATGATCCTACCTGCTATATTCATATCATATATCCTTTTTCTCATTGTGAAACCACACTGTTTTCGATTTTCTAGCCCCAGGTGTACTAAATATATAAACAATTATATATATCGGTACAGATAAATGCAGTACATATACGTATATACATATTTGCTTATTTGTTCCTAGAAGGCATATACGAACATTTAATGGCATTGTTCAAATCTATTAAGAATGGCATTGCCCCTTTGGAATTAACCATTTGCTATATAATGTATATGTATCATCCAGCTGACGTAGCTACTCTGAGATGATGACACCACACAATGTACACTTTTGAGACCTAAACAAATCTTCTAGACTAAATCCATATGTGTGGTCTGCTTATATGCAATTTGATGGAGTTTCAACTTAAATAAGGAAATTTACACTGTTCGAAATATTAGCTATGGTGGTGGTGGACATAGTTTTATAAACAAAAGAAAACAAGACAAAACTACTTTAACTATGGGCGTGGCTGTAGGCGGACCCAAAAATATTAAATACACATATGTCATGGTTTAAATTACAGATTTACAAAATATGAACTTTCTATGGGATGTAAGGTAAGGAGGAATGTCAGATACTATAAGAAATGTGGGCGTGGTAATAGGCGAAAAATCAAAATATCAAAATTTATTTAAAATTGTTAGTTTAAAAAAAAAAAAAATAAGTTGAAATTAAACTTACAAAATAAATTATTTTATTTGGCATAAAATAAGAAGTAAATACAGATAAATAAAAATCAAGTTCAAGTTTTCCAATAGATGGCTCTGAACACCAAAATATTAAAATAAGCTAAAAACTCAAAAACTAACTATCCGACTGCTCTGAAACTTATAAAGGGTCTTCCAATAGGAACTTCTGAACTTTGACAGTTGATAGCGGCCATATTGTTGAAGCTATACCTGTCAAATTGACTGTCGTTTATTCAGTTCGTTTTGCCATATCACCGAGAATGGAAATATAGCGTTCAACAATACGTGCAAATGAGGTAAGATTGGTTTACCAAAATGTGTGTTCTCGGCCTTTCGCAGACCACAAATTTTGCATCGTGATTCAACTGACCCAGTAAACGAAGGTAAACGAATTGAATGATGGACTCTAGAGCAGTTTAAAACTGACCCAAATTTTCATCAAAAAATCATCTTCAGCGATGACGCCTATTTCTGGATGAATGGGTTGGGTATACGCCAACAAACAAAATTGTCGAATTTTAGGGCCGATACCAATCCACGTGGGATCCAAGAGCGTCCAATTCCGAAAAAGTCACTGATGTTTGGTGTGGATTTTGGGCTGGCAGCGGCGTCATCCATCAATATTTCCTTGGAAACGACGTTGGTCAGGCTATCACCGTTAACGGCGAGCGCTATATGTTCTGCACGAGCGATTCGAAGAGATGATCATCTCAAATGGAGGTGATGTGCTATGTCCACCGAGATCGTGCGATTTGACTCCATTAGACTTTTTTTGTGGAGTTTTCTAAAGTCGCAAGTCTTTGCGAAAAAGCCACAGACCACAGAGGCCTTTAAATCCAACATACCCTATGCCATCGGTCAAATTCAAATTGATTTATACGCCAGGGCCCGAGTTATGGAAAATTGGACATTTCGAATGCGAGCCGGCGGTGGACTGCATGGCGCCACTCAGAGAAGCCGTGGCGGATATTTTAACGATATCGAAAAGCCTTTTAAACGAATAAAAAATTGCGATGATATCTCTCACACACACTTTATTTTATTTAAATTTAAAGATAGGAATCGCTTAATGAAAGACCATGTTTAATAAAATTGTTCAAGTTTTCGGATAGATGGCGCTTATTAAATTAAAAAAATAGCTAAAAACTCTAAATCTAATCTTTACGTTTCATCCATGTAAAAATTTTACATGCTGACAAGTTGAACCTAAAGCATGACATGCGTATTTTTTTTTTTTTAATCCGCCTTATGCCACACCCAATTTTTTTTATCTTTGAATTTTATAATATTATATTTTATAAAAATATCAAAATTATTTTATTTGAAAACTGAAATTATATACTCTGATCTTATTACCAATGAGATGGTTTAGAAAGTAGAACACTGCCACGCCCACTTTTATAAAATTTTGAGTTTTTTCCTGATTGAATGATCTTTAAAATTTTATACTTAAGCTCTCTTCAACTCAAAAGCATGAAATGTGTTATTTTTGGTGCCTACTACCACGCCCACTTACCTTATATTAGAAATTTATTCTTTCCTAAAGTTCTTAGAATTATAAAAATTTATATTAAATCTCTTCTGAGCGAGGCAAAGGTTTTAATGCTTTTTGTATGGTGAGCCATATTGCCACTTCCTTTCTCTTTGTTTTGAGAAATAATTCCCTAACTTTTTTTTACTGCATTGCACTTGTAAAGTAACACCAAATTAATTAAGCTAGTAAGCTGACAGACTAAATGCCCTAAGGAACGAAATTCAGCCAACTTCGAAGCTTAAATAACAACATTTATTTATCTTGGTGTACGATTAAAAACAAACAAAAAAAGACACACACAACATTGCATCTTTTATAGATAGTCTTAAATCTCTGTTAAATCTCATTATGAAAAGGTGTAACACTGGAGAAAAATATTGCATTGTATAAAATATTTGTGAAACAATAACATTCCTTCCTTCCTCTCATTCCAGCTGTTAAATAGTTGCAAAACTCTGTCCACGAGCTGCTAAAAGTTTCTTTCCCATCCTCTACCTTTAAAAAAAAAAAAAATAAAAACAACAATATGTAGTGTAGATACAAGACAAGGTGGATCAAGAAGAAGCCTTCTCTATACCTACTCGTTCGTAGATAGAGAAGAACAGAGGTATAGAGATTGAAACAGGAAGTGATGAGGTAGCAATGTGATTTTACCTGCGACTCTCAAGTGCATATAAATATACCTTCTATAAATATACTGAGGTCTCTAGAGAGAACTAAGTTCCGTTTTCGAGATATATAGTTTATTGTTCTATGCAGATTCCTTTATCTCAACCCCTCTTTATTCTTATTCTATCAACTCTTCGAAGAATATCTGTACTCAAAATGAAAGGTTAGAGGAAGACCACACCACTGCTCTAAGGAGTATTTCACGTCAAGAACATAAGGTGATTTGATATATTAGTTTGTGTACCGCTAGAACGTAGAAATACAGATAAATAGAGTGGGAGAGAGAGAAAGAGTGAGAGTGAGAGAGAGTGGTAAAATGCATCACCTAGCCAAACTACCCATTTCTATAGCAAGGCATCAACAACCAAAAACCAAAGGATGTGAAATTCGGCAGAATAATATAGTTAGGTTATGCACGAACGCCTTTCCGTTCCAAAGTCGAACTTATATACATGTATAGAGACTTGAAGCGGAGGGGCTGTGTATAATGTTGGTTGGTTGTTGTTTGGATAGTTTAGTGTTGCTAGTGTCTTGTAAACAATTAAAGATGTTTTAGTACATAAACTTTCCACACCAAAGGTAGATATAGGTAAGAAGAACTCAGATCAAATGAGTTGGCGGTGTGTATGGGCGGGAAAAGGGGGTGTGGTGAAAAGAAGGATAAGACAAGAGAATAGTTACAACGTATATATATAGATGATTTTCCAGAACTTTGGGTTATGGTAATTTCCAACTTTCACATTTCATACAAAATCCCTTTCGTACCTACATAATATTTCAAGATGTTAAAGGGGATTTTCATTTTCTCTTGTTCAAAACAGAAGTATAAATTCCTATAAAACATGCTGTCCCCTTCTAGAAGAAGGTATTACGGTGTAAAAATCTATGGAATTATTTCTATTCTTCTTTTTTTTTGCTTAACATTCCTTTTTTGTCTTTTCGAGCTTGAGTAGGTGCTTATCTCATATAAGCAGATTATTTTTTGAAGAACCAAAGAGTGAGAGTGATTACGGATTTTAAGAATTTTCAGATTTTTTTTTTTCGCTGTTGGAAAAAACGGAGGTGTTTGAAATACAATACAGATTTACGAAAAAAAAATGGAATATTTTTGTCTTGGTAAATACCAAGGATAAAAAGCATTTCTGCGGAAATTTTAACGGTTCAATGAATTTATTGAATTTATAAACCTGAATTCCAAAGGTTTTCTGATTTTTTTGGATAAACTTGGCAAGGATGATTGGATTGGGGATTGAGTATAATAATATTAGAAATATTGAAAAAAAAAACCTTAAGAGTGTGTACCTCTACCTAATATTGTTGATTATTATTGATTCTATATATATATTCATTCCAGTTTGTTAACATTAAGCACCCTGCACCTGCGAATCTTTTCTTAAATCTCCTGCCTGCTAAGACTACAGTTTTAAGCATTTAAAATTGAGAATGAGCATTATTTGAAGGTGAGTAGGTTGGTATTTAATATTCCCATATTGACACTTTTAAACCATCAGTGTAACAGTCTGAGTAAGTTACACTTAAGGAGCCAATATGGGAGGCTTTAAGATGTGAAATTAATTGGGCCTTAGTCCTACATATTAGCTACTTGGATACGTGTCATTAGTAACATTAGTTCTACTACTTCAATTATGTTTATGTCCACATATCTATATTGAACATCGCAAATGTGAAGAACGAATAAACATAACTGGGTCTATAACACTCCCTTGAGGTATACCATTTTTATCTTTAAGCCCTGAATATTGTAAGCTTGAGTTTATGTTGTATGAAAAAAAAATAAATTACATTAAAAAAAAAATACTCAGTTCTAGAAAATGGGTTTTTGAGAATACCCAAGGGATTTTGGGATTTTGTTTAGCTCAGAATAAGTTTTTTTTTTTTTTTCAAGACAGGATTCTCAATCTTTTCCCAAAAAAATGTTGGCATTTAAACTATAAGCCTTCGTAATATATTCTTAGAAATGTGAATCCTGGAATATAGGCTCGTGCCGCCATATTGGAAAAATGGGGGGTTGAAGGCCCCCCAAAATGATTTTTCAGGAATAACTCCCGAATGGTTAGTTGTAGAAAAAAAATTTTAAGAACTAATTTGTAGATTAAAAAATTTCCTACAAAAAACATTAACATACTTTTTTTCATTAAAACAACCGTTTTCGAAATAAATCAATCGGAAGAGTTAAGGGTTTTAAATTTCTATGTAGTGCGCCGGTTTAATTAAAAATTGTGCATTTTGTGATAATTTTTTTAAATTAATGATTCATTGTATGAACATGATTTTAAGATATTGGCCCAATCTTTATGTCCGTCCCCTTTGGGTGGGAGGGGATGATTCAAAAAAAAAAATCATAAAATAGAAAATGAAAATAAAAACAAAACGGCAACACTTACAATATTATGTTATAGCTTTTTCAAAGCCAGTAGTTTATTCTTTAATTGTGTTTTTAAATGAAGTTATTTTAGTGCTTAATTTTTGAATAAATAATTTTCAAATTATTTTTTTTTTTCGAGTTTATGTTAATTTTTTTCTTATTTAAAAAAAAAATTATAATAAAGTTAAAATTACATTGCAGAACAGAGTCATTTTATTTAATTGGAAATTTAGATGGTCCAACAATGCAAGGCCAAATCTATTTATTTTTGCCCAAAAAGAAGATGTGTGATTTTGGGATTTTTATCTCTGAGAGATTTTATTTTGGGGATTTTGTCTCTACCTGGTTTAAGTTTGGGGATTTTGGCTTTGGGATTTTCATTTGGGATTATGGCATTTTGGCAACATCACTTACCCAAATTTTTGTGGATTTTTTTCGGTTTCTGGAAAATGGGTTTTTGGGAATAAGGGATGTTGGGATTTTCTGGATTGTGGGTCTTTGGGATTTTGAGTTTCTAGTGTTTTGAATTTTAGTCTTTTTTTTATTTTCGAAATAAGGGATTGTAGGTTTTTGGGATTTTGAGTTTCTAGTGTTTTGAATCTTAGGGTTTTTTTTGAATTAAGGGTTTATTTTCGGGATCCTAACTCCAACCCAAAGAATTTATTACAAAAGGACAAAAAGAAAGGATCCTCGACCCAACAAGATTTAAAAGTCAAGTTTGGGAACCAGCGTATTTCAAAACCCAACAAAAAAACATAGAAAACATTGCATTGCAAAATTGAAATCAAAGCTTATTAACGAATAATTATTTAACAACTAATAATTTAATGAAGAAAGTTTTTACGTCTTTGTAAAGGGTTCTTTGCTAACCAACAATTAAGCAAAAAAAAAAAAAAACATAAAAACATTGCACGAAAAATTTGAAATTATCACCGAAAAGCACATCAGTAAAAAAATAAAGTACGCCCGCATGTGGTGAGTTACTCTTAAGATAGCTTCATAAAACTTATCGCTAAGAACTACAATAAGTTTACAAGGAAATGGAAGATTTTCCCCTTCGAAGATTCATTCGTATGGGACAAATGTAAAAAAAAAAAAAAAAAAAAAAAACCAAGAATGTAACCTAAGATAGCGATCAACCGCAAACGTGGATTCTTTACCTGATTTCTCTCTTGCTATAAAATTCCTTTATCAACTGCACTGAGTTAGGTAAATATATATTGAATCACTATACTCGCACCCAAATCCCACCAAAACCAAAACCCTACTTTATGAATTTATATATACATACATATACATACCTACATCTAATAAGCTATAAAATCCCAAAAATAGCTTTGCACTTACAACTAATTCGGAAGTCAAGTGGAAATCCGGCGCTAAGTTGACAACAACCCCACGTGACCTACTTCCGCAACTTAAGTGTGAATATGCATATAGAATAAGCTAATATATTGAGTTCAAACATGCGAATAATTTTTATGGAATACCTACATAGTACCTACCCTACATACAAACATATGTAGGTATATAATGTAGTGAAGATATGGTATGGAATTAGGAATTCATTTTCCGTCTTTTGCTGCGCAACATCAGCTCAGTACAAAAAACAACAACAACAATATTCAACTCATAACATACCTTTACATTGATACAAATCAAGGTATCTTTTTTGGTCTTAAGGTATAATAGAAATTATATTCAAAAAGGAACATTTTGTCAAGGATATCCTTTGACAGATATATGTAGGTAGCATATAAGCTTATGAATCATATATGGAACACCTGTCACAAAAGGCGTTTAATTATAATATGCATAGTCTAGCCGCATGTTCATTTCGCATTTATCAATAGAAATCGAATGACACACACATACACAAACAATACCTAAACTCTGGATTAATTCGGCTTCATAGCTATACAAAGAATTAATGTAGTTACCTATGAGAGGTATTTAATATGGATACCTACGGCAGATAGAGGTAGGTACCTTATGCGCATATTGTTTAAGGTACCGACTACGGACCACTTATCGATTAATACCTCTATTATGTTCTGTACACATATATATTTATGCCTTTTTGTCTATACAACACACACATGCACATGATGGTTATTAAAATTCATCAAGGACTCTACTTTATTGAAGGTTATTTTTTTGTTGAGACATTTTTACTCATATCAGTCATAACCAAACCTCATATCATAGGAACCCCTAATATACGACGCACACAGTTAAATTAAATAAAAGAAAGAAAAATCGTATTCGTGTGCAACACGCCATGTTGATAAAGTTGAATGAAATTCCAAGCACATGCCACGCAATGGACTTTGATATCATTGACGACAAGGACGAATGATGACAGTGGGTGGCGGCGGCGGCAGTGACAAAAAAAAAATGGTTATGGCGGGAGATGCGTTTTATCTGATTTTCAATAATGTGCTTAATCGGGTATTACATTTTGACGACTTGCGTGTTATATGAGTGTGTGTTGCGACGAAATTTATTTTCTTTTTTTTCTAATAGGATAAGGGAAACAATAAACGAGAATTCTACCGTAAAGGCCAACATGGTCACCAGAGATAATAATATTATACTTTTAAAAAAAACTAAACGCTTTATTAAAAAAAAAACACACTCTTTTGAATCTCGCAACTAGGTTTAAAGACTTTCAAGCATCAAGCTATCATCAAAAGCTAACTTGAGAAGAAATTCTTCTGAGTTCTGGAAAGAAAGGTTTAAGATAATAATATGAAGATGAAATATGGATAGTTGTTTTAAGCTGGATATTTAAAGGCGAAAAAGTCCAAAACCAGAATAAGATTTGGGGATAATTCGCTTGAGGTTTGTTACCCCCTTGGTTGGGAGTCAGGGATTTTTGAGGAAAAAATACTAAATTTAATATTTAAGAAATTGTCTACCATCTACATATTTTTTTTTTTTAATATATTATCGATTGGTATAAACTTTTCCTAAGAACTTAGCGAATATTTTTTGATAGTTGATTAAAATTATCTACAATTTGCACTTTTTTCTAAGACATTCAATAAAGGATGTAACATTTTGTTTAACATTGACCAATTGGTATAAACTGGTCCAAAGCATTTATTTTCTGAAACTTTGAAAAAAATTTTCTACCATCCGAACAATTTTCGAAAGCATCCAAAGATTAGAATAAACCGGTCTTAGGATCTTAGCGAAATTCTGGTACTTTAACAAAATTGTCTGTCATTCACAATTTTTTTTTAATTTCCACCGATTGGTATAAACTGGTTTACAGCACTTATTACAATTTTTTCTGATACTTAACACCTGGTATAAGCCGACCTAAAGTACTTTCCGAGTATTTTCGGGAGCTTAGAAAAAAATGTCTATCATCCGCACAGTTTTATAAAACATCAATCGATTGGTATAAATGATTTAAAGATCTTAGCGAAAAATTTTGTGATGCTTGAAAAAAATGTACTACCATCGGCAAAATTTTCTAATTTATACACCGAATGGTTCAAACAGTAATACAAGTAAAACAATAAATTGCAGACAAAAAATTTAGCCATCAATTGGTATAAACTGATTTATTACAATTATTGGAAACATTTTTGTTAAGAATACGGGTTGAATATTTCTAATTAAACAATTTATTTATTCTTAATTAAACAATCTAATATATATGTTCATCTGTCTACTGAATGGTATAAACTGATCTAACCCACATAGGATGTGAAAAGCATTTAATTTAAAATTTGTATACGATATAAATAGAAATTAAAAACTCAATCATATAAGTTCAACTTTAAGAATCTATATCCATGAAAGATGTATGTGTGAGTCTTAATGGTATAAAAACAGAAACTAGGCTCCATAAGTTTCAAAAGCAAACATTTTTCTCACATTTTTTCACATATGTGCATTGTACATATTTATATCAATTTTTACTATGTTATATAAGCTGTGGTGATTGATATCTGCTTAATGGTATAAATTGGTCTAACAAAAAGACCCAAAATCTTTAGTTAATAAATTGTATGAATTTTGTCTTTATAACTTGTATTTAGTTAAAATTTAATAAAATAAATAAATTCCAAAAATCTGTAAACGTAATGTTTATCTGAATGGTATAACAAACAAAAATTGGTTCACTGCTCCATAAGTTTAAATTTTTTTTTCCTCTAGTTATATAAATCTACTATCTTATAAACTGCAGAAAAGATAGTTAACATACTTTTAGTTATTTTGACATCTTCTGAATGGTATAAACTAGTCTTACTCATAGAGTGAAGATCTTTAGTTTATATTTTTTTTATGAATGAATTTAAAAAAAATTCAATTAGTTGAATTCAATAGAGAAAATAATCTTCAAAATTATGTTAATGTGATGTAAACCGGAATGGTATAACAAATAAAATTTGGTTTTCTGCTCTAAAAGTTTCATATTTTTTAACTAATTATTAATTATAACAATTTTAAGTATCGAATAATCTGGAGTGAAAACAAAAAACATATTTCAAGATAGTAACGTATCTGGCGAATGGTATAAACTGGCCCAACCTATAAAGACTAAATATTTTCTTTAGCATTTTTGATAGTTCTTACATAAAACTTGAAAATTCAATCATTTGAGGTCAATAGATAAAATAAACTTCAAAAATCTATATCAGTGATGTATGTCTAAATGGTATAAAAAAACAAAACTTGTTCATTAGTTTCAACTTTTCGGTATTTGTTAACATAAATATATATAAATTTTCAATAGCGAATAAACTGCAGAGAAAATAGCAAACATATTTCAAGTTATTTAAATAACTGCTAAATAGTATAAACTGGTCTAACCCCTAGACTAAATTTTTTTATTTAGAATTTTTAGTAGTTTAATTAATTTAAGTTGAAAACTCAATCAGTTGAATTAAATTGAAAAAAACTTCGAAAATATATAGGTGTGATTTAAGTCGAGATGGTATATTAAATAAAACTCAATTCCCGGATTCATAAGTTTCAAAAATTAATGCTTTTTTTGTATTTATTTTTATATAGTTTATTAAGTTTTACTATCTAATAAACTGCAAAGAAAACAATAAACATATTTTTACTTATTTAAATTATCTGATAATTGGTAAAAACTGGTCTAAAACACTTGCATAATGCCTTTTCTTGAACCAAACTTTAAGAATAAAACTATTTATTTGTGCCGTAAATGTGCAGTTTATCGTTCTTATTTATATCAAAACTAATTTTTTCTATTTTATTTATTCTGTTTTCATAAAACCAATACCAGTGTCTTTTTAAATGTCTTTAGAAACACAATAACAGTTCCCTAGTGCAAATAAAGCCTCCCAGCAAAAAAAAAGGAAGTGCAAATGCTAATGTGTCTTATACGCAATGATACTGATCAGCATTCGTGTTATGAGCCTTACTTAGACAGAGCGAGCGAGAGGAGGAAATAATATTATTCAGTTTTGGTTTCTTTTTTTTTGTGTCCTTTTTTTTATGCGAATAAAATTGATGGGGCTCTGGCTTTGGTAAACTTATATAAATAAATATATCTATATAGAAAATGCTGACATTCAAGTTCGTTGCGAGTAATTTCATTCGATTGCGTTTGGAATACTAAAAAACAGCGTAAGGCAATTGAACGCGCACAACAACGCACAGAAAGACTCATGGTAGGCAGGGGAGAGATATGAGATAGGAGAGGTGAAGAAACGAAATGAAAACAACAAGGTAGTCGTCGTCATCGTCGTTTCTCTTAAGAAGTATTAGGTACCTACTATAAGCCTGATGTGATTTGAATTTTCCAATCTGAATTGCTAAACGACACTTTAAGGACTTTGCTGTTGATTTTTTTGTTGTTGTTGTTTTTGCCTTCTTTTTGATGTGTTGGTAGATACAGCGCAAAGTCAGCAGCATTTAATAGAACTCATGCAGAGTCCGGACTTAATAATATTCCCTTCGAAACTGTTTTTGGAAACAGCTTTCAATTTCCTTTTGGTTCAATCTTATTATAATGTTCTCTTAGTTTGTGCGGAGAGGTATTTTCGTATAGATTAATATCGTAATCCTTGTTGAAAATGTGCGTGTACTACTACTACTACTAGGTACGCTATATACTACTGCTCCTCGTACTACTAATGCTTGTGCTTTCACCTCTTGTTTAATTGAGCACGCACTTAAGAGGCATTTCCAAAAATTTACATTAATTTTACAAGGACATCCCATTTAATCCACCCACCCCATCCATTCTTAGTTTGCAGGTATGTATGTATTTTACGGAATGGAATAGGGTAGGGATGGGCAAGGCGCAACTCAATTTGAAAAACATTCAAAAACAAACCTCCGCTCTGGAATGAATATAAAATATTGATGAGGATGATGCGATGACAATAGGCGATCTTCCTATATACCGCTATATACCTAACTTACCTATATAAAGACCAGGCACCAGGCCATGAAACAGAGCTGATGGGAGAGTCTCTAATTTGTGTGTTTTTAGCTTCTTGTGTTGGCGATTTTGCGAGAATCGAAATCACTCCAATGAGCAATAATAAACACGAAAACAAGGAATTTATTCGATTTTCAAGTCATACCTTTCAAATTCACCTCACATCCTTTGCGGATGTTTGGATAATCGTCTTATTGTGTAAATTTTCTGGTGTTTTTTTTTTTTATATTTCGTTAAATCGTTGTGTTGCTTGGTGCCTTTAGTCATATCTTGTTTCAAGTACGCTTTTGTATAAATTGCAATTGAATTTAAATGAGATAGCTGGGTTCAGGTTGTTGTTGTTGTTTGTGTGTGCATGGGGTTTAACACATTTAATTTAAGGAGCAAAAGATGTCCGTTTGTATACCACCTTTACATTTTCACCTAATACACGTGCACACCTATATCATTCTTTATTTATTTGCTCATAATTGCTGAATAGGGATTCAGTTGTTGTTGTTTTTTGTGTTTTTGTGTGTTTTCGATTTTATTTTTCACACACACCTCTACTCTTTGGAATAATTTAAAACAATAGCACATTAATTCTTTGGTATTATATAGAATTCAATTTGTTTTTGCTGCTGGAAAATAACTATATACACGAGGAGGGAGAGGGAATGAGGGCCAAAGAGCCTGGTTATAGGGCCGATGATGGTTGTTGGAATTTGTTTTCGGAATAATTTGTGATATTTTTGAGGGATTAGGTGCGGACGTTTGGTTAAATAAGCTTAAAGCACAATAAAAGCGAGCAAGTAGGGAAAGTAAAATTTGAATGGGACTTGTTTTTGTTTTAGATTAATTAAAATTCCATAAATTTGAATTAAGCACCAGTTGATGAAGTTACATGCTAATGCTTGGATGGGAGGTCAATATTATAGTGATGATTGTACTTTAATTGATGTTTTTTTTTTTTATTGGAATAGGAATGGATTATTTTGTCTAATATTATTATTATTCAGTATAAGTGTTTAGAAAGGGACTTAAGGGAGTTTAGTTACAGTTACTCTTTTCTGGGTGGTTGGGAGATGTTGTTCAATGCAGAGATGTAAAAATAGAACGATTGGAAAATCCTTTGTACTGGGAATGAGTATTAATTTTACAGTAAACGAATAATACTTGGCAGGATCTTAGTAACACCTCTACAATTTTAAATCGTTGAAGTGGTTAAGACAAACATGTGGCATAAAATATTTAATTTGCTCATAATGTTGAGGTTCGAAACATTAATTTTATTGACACATATTCGATTGGGAACAGTTAGAGAAGAAATATAGGAAAGATAAATGCGAAAATGGGATGGAAATATAAGAACTCAACTGTTAGTAAACTTTACAATCGTTTTGAAATGCAACTTAATATTTGCCGGAGAAATGCGAGAAATACGCTAAAAAGTGTTGGATTGGAATGTGTTTGTTCGAAGGTATGTACCACACTGTTAGTAAATCTTACAATCGTTAGTAAATTTTACAATCGTTAGTAAATTTTACAATTGTTAGTAAATTTTACAATCATTGGCAAATTTTACAATCGTTAGTAAATTTTACAATCGTTAGTAAATTTTACAATCGTTAGTAAATTTTACAATCGTTAGTAAATTTTACAATCGTTAGTAAATTTTACAATCGTTAGTAAATTTTACAATCGTTAGTAAATTTTACAATCGTTAGTAAATGCAATATAATGGCTGCGGGGAAATGCCTTAAGGAAGAATAATCATGACGTATTACCTACTGAAAAAAATATTTCAGATTCAGATTGTTGGAGTGGATTTTTTCGGCTTCATTCATTGCATTAAGTGTTAGTAGCTTTTCATAAAATTTACTAATTTAGTCATAATGGAGGACTGCGGAATTGTGTGACAGAGGACTTTTTTGTGACTTAGAGATTTTTAGATCACGTCGACGAAATTTTGTTACTACTATTAGTAACGATATGGATTAGAAAGTGATTTGAGTAAAATCCGCCCACAACTACGCCTACTTTTCTCATATTAGAATTTTATATAAAATCTTTAGAAAGCCTAAAATTTACAATAAGTTTACCTTCAGCCAAAATCATGGCATGATTGGATTTTTGAAAATACGCCTACTACCACGCCCACTTTTCTTATATCTGGGATTCCTGCTTTGACTTATTATCCTAGAAATTTTAAATTTTTTAATTTAAGTAGTAGCCCCATGGCGTAATGATTAGTTCGTTGGTCTTTTACGCCGAAGGTCTTGGGTTCGATTCCCATCCTATGCCACCTAAAGACAGAAATGTTTTTCATGGGTAACTGCCTCTTGCGAGGAATTGACAAATCCTCCAAGTGTATCTCTTATCATGAAAAAAGTGCTTCTCACCCTAGCCGTTCGGATTCGGCAAAAAATTGTAGGTCCCCTCTATTTCTGCCAATAACACGCACACAGGAATGGTTGAGCGGGCCCTGGTTCTACACGAGCTATCGCGCCGATTAATTTATTTATTTCTTTTTTAAAACCAAAAGCATGACATGTGTAATTTTTTTTAAAAGTCCGCCTCCTGGCACACCTACTATTCTTATATTTTAAAAGTTCGACCGATATTCATTAGGAAACGGTGCGAAGCGTAGCAGTGTTCAGCTAATTAAATAATTTTAATCTTGCTTATTAAAATATATATATGTATACAGAAATATTGACATTCTGCCTAGTTTCTCAAAAAAATGAAGTGCAGGTTTTGCATTTCAAACTTAGAACTAGTGAATAATTATAAAGAAAAATATTTGCTTATTCATCCGCTGCATTGGTATAAACTGGTCTAATAGATTAAAGATTAAACAATTGTAAGCTTAGTGGAAAACTTACGTTTTTACTATAAAATGGTGACAAGAATGCTTACCTAGAAAGAGAAAAACATAAAAAAATTATTTTATTGTTGTTTTTTTTTTTTTTGTTTTATTAAAAGTTTATTATTAAAATTTTTCGAACAGTCATATAAATCATAATTATGTAATAATTTTCTTATCAAATTAAGTAAGTCTTCTAAAATTTTCTAAATCCTTTCAACCCGATCTTAAATTTATCCATAAATATATTTTATCTGTATCTTAAAAATTCTAATCTTAAATTTTCCCAAACTGAAGAAAGTATGTAGGTGTAGATGAAGGTGTAAGTAACGGCTGCTAAAAACAAAGTAAGTTAAAAACACAGATGTTAACCTAATTCCCTTAGGATATAAAATACTTATCCTTAATAAATTTATAGAAAATTATCTTTAAATAATATAAAATAAATTCTATACAACACTCGTTGAGATTTAAAAATAATGTAGGTAGGTAAATATGTAGGTTTAAAACAAAAGTAATAAACCTTACATTTTATTTAAATCTATATTCAAGCCTCGGAGCTTCTAATCACTAATTAACTATTTAATCCTTAAATTTGTGCTCCGTTAAAGAGGATTATTGTATTAAAGGAATCTTGCTTTACTTACCTACGTACATAAATATATATATATATATATGTATTTATATATAATAATAAGTAGGTACCTACCTACTTTTAGAATAAAAGCTAAAAACCCAACACTTTATTAGCCCCCGAGGTCGCTGCACCATTTATTATATTATATATATATACTTGTATAGGTAGGTAAATATCGCATACTTTAGCTTTTTCGTGTGGCGCCCACTTAAGAAGGATTAAACTTAAGAAAAATATCTCCCCCATTAAATGAGACCCGAAAATTGGCTATAGCTTAGCTGTCTATCAATTACACCCACACGTCAATACTGTCCTCTAGCTTTGTCGTCGTCTTCCTTTCCTTGAACATTTTTTTACCGATTTTTCTTCTTTTTTTTTAACAAACGGTAGATAGATACACACACAAGCACATCACACACAAAATATACAATTTCTCTCCACCTCTTAATCTAAATTCCAATTTACGCCCAAATTAGTTAAGTCCTTCGTTTCTAAAAAAGCTTTTTCATTCTAAAAAAAAAAAAACAAAATACTCAAACCCACCCAATCTTTTCTATGTATTGGTTATATCGTATAAAAAGTATCTAGACACGAAATACAACAGCAAAAATAATACCTATAGATAAATAAATAAAAAAATAAAAATAAAACAGAAAATAGTGATTTATCAGCTGAATCAACTTAGATGACAATAGTCTGCGAATTAACCTGCCGCTGGCCTGATATTTATCCTTTTTCGTATAAATATCCTTCTCTCTATACTGGCACCTTCATCACCCACCTTAAAACATCTATGTTGTCGTTTCGTTGTCTTCGTATCCTTTGTATCTTCGCATTGATTCATTACCAACAGCATTAAGCTGACAGAAGCCAAGAAATAAAATGACAGAAATAAATCCAACAAAAATAGAAAGAAAACAAAAAAATAAAAGAAAACACTCCAAATAATAACAACAACAAAAAAGGGTCAGTTTGAGCTTTAAATCAAATTCCAGGACTCAAGACTTTGTTAAAGAAGGAACAACAAAAAAAAAACACCAAGAAAAATTTGTTAAAGATCGAAACTAAGATCAGAAAGGTCACTTTCGACAAAAGGACTGCTTCATTGTTAAGGAACAATAATACAAAAAAAAAAACTGAACATTTTTGTGTTCGAACGAACTGGAAGAAGTCAAGAAACGAAGGACGAAATACATATAGAAGCAAAGCCATTTGTCCATTGTCCTACCTTTATAAATTATCCACATTAATCAAAGCATACTTGTTCTTATATTTTGGTATATGTATGTATATATATTTTCAGGATAAAAGATGTTCATATTGTTAGGATGGATACATGCGGGTGATGGTGTTGTGAGAATTTTTGTTCAAAATCAAGATTGTAGTGTAAAAAGATGTTGGAAGTTGGAATGGAATGAAATTATTTTAATTTTGACGGCTACTTTTCCTATCTATCCTTCTTTTCCTTTCTATTTAAAATTGAAATTTTGGGATTTTATATTTCAGATGGACATTGCAAAAATGCATGGGCACTAAAAAAGATCATCTGCGGGAAAATTCGAAAAGAAAATTTTTTAACGTATCTACTAATATTTATTTTTGCATACGAAATATCTAAAAATAATAAATAAATATCTGTGTTTTTGCATTTAACTTTCAAACAGTACCTAAATGTTACTCCCGTGAAGTTGGCCCCCCAAATTTTAATAAATTGAAATTTTTAGATTTGCAAGAGTTCTAGAGTTTTTGCCCAAAAATAGCATTAATTCCGTCTAATCTTGGTCAGAAATAGAAAAAAAAAAAAAAACTATCATGGAGGGGGGAGGGTACAACTTCACGCAGGCACGCTTTTTCAATGAAAAAGAGTTCTGATAAGAAATTTCGGGTCTTGATGAAGAGTTCTGGAATTCTCAATGGGTTTTGGAAATAGGTCTGCAAAATTGGAATTTACAAAAATTACCAATGCTGGGGGACCAACTTCACACTTAGGTTTTTTTTTTTTTTTTTTTTTTTTGAATTTTGTGGAGTTCTGTTTAGTTTAGAGTTCTGGGTAGCCCCACAAGAGTTCTAAACAGAACTCTAACAATTTTTTTTTGTCCGGCCTATACATACAAAGTTAAAGGCTAAAAAACAAAGTACCAATGTGAAGGGGCCAACTTCACGAATTGTTTTTTTTTTTTTTTGTTTTTTTTTTTTTTTAATTCTGGGGAGTTGGCCCCCCATATCGTTTTTTTTCTATTTCTGGCTTAGATTACACGGAACTATTGCTATTTTTGGGCAAGAATTCTAATACCATATTTTATCAAGTCACTAGGATCACTGAAGTAGGATTCTCCTAGGTAAAGCCTACGCTTTTGAGATGGAGCAGGACATGTACAGAGAAAGTGAGGAATCGATTCTTCCTCTTCTTCATCCATACAACTTCTGCAGAAATCATTAAAAAATAGTCCAACCTATAACGGAGCTTATGTGCAATCCACTTTTGGAGAGTTCTCTATGCTTTAAAATTACATACTTGGAATGTCCCTATGGCCCGGAACCCAGCAAAGGTGAATGTTGAACTGCTGTTCCATCTCCACGATAGATGATCGGCAGTTAAGGGCTGTTTTTGAATTTTTACAGACAGAATCCAGAGATTTAATGGCGGCTTGGTTAACTAAATAGATGTGGATATCAGATATTCCTTAAGCAAAGGCATGACTTCTTTTATCGTCAAAAGTTCCGCCTGGAACACGCTACAGTGATTGGTAAGACGAATGGAGAGACTTAATTTCTAGAAGGGATGTCAACTTGAAAGTTTTCTATCGAACTGTAGCTTAGGGTAGGTGCCAGTTAAAAGATGGTATTAGAATTTTTTCAGTAAACTGAAAATATTATATCGAGATAAAATCACGGACGAATTCAGTAATATCAGTGAAAGAATTCCGGAAAAACCACAGACGAATCTGGAACAATCTAGGATGAAATCAGACAATTTAGCGAAATAATCTAGTTAAATAACGATTGAATCATGTGAAATCACGAAGAAAACCAATAAAATTACAGACAAATTCGATACAATCAAATGACAAAGTTATCAAATAAATTATAGACGAAACCTGTAAAATCCCTGACGAATGCGCTAAAACCAACTGACGGGCCAAATGAAATCGGGGATGAACAAAAAAATGGTCGGCGCGAGAGCTCTTATAGAACCAGGGCCTAGTGACTTACAACTCTCAACCATTCCTGTGTGCGTGTTATTGGCAGGAATAGAGATGACCTACAATTTTCTGCCGAATCCGAACGGCTAGGGTGAGAAGCACTTTTCCATGACAAGAGAAACTCACGGAGGATTTGTCAATTCCTCGCAAGAAGCAGTAACCCGGGAAAAACATTTTTTTTTTTCTTTTTAGGTTGGGAATCGAACCCAAGACCTTCGGCGTAATAGTCCAACACATTTACCTTTATGCCACGGGCTACTACGGCTATCAGGGATGAATTTGGTAAAATCACAGACGAAACTAGTAAAATCACTGATAAATCCGATAAAATCACGCACGAATGCAGTAACCTCAAAGTACGCATCCGGTGAAATGATGGATGTATGTATTTAGTAAAATCACAGACGAAACTTGTAAAATCAATAATAAATCCGGTAAAAAATGAAATCTGGCTACGAAAATGATTCCATCTCTAACTTCTGCTTTTTCTGCAACTTTGGAAAAAAGCACACTTTTAGAAATAATCCCAGTCATGGCTTTAAATGGGTCCAGGGTAACACCTTGGTTGCCAGAGTGCTTGGTCAGTACAAAACCTTGAATAACAAGTAGTTTTAATTTTTAAATCGATCTACATATTCTTAAAAGCTAAACAAAAGGAATTTGTTATCCATTCCCTGTTGCTACCAAACTAGATTCAAGCAGTCAAAACAAATATGATTATCAATAAATGCTGAACTTGTATGAATCCCCAGATTTGCCCGCCTAGTTGGGGATACAGTAATAATTGATACTGATTGATACACACAAAAAAAATCGAACAACATTAGTAAATCCCCTCCCCCCCTTTCCCCTTTCTGCGAAACTAGATTGGATATATAGGATCTTCCCAAAATAAAATTTAGATTTAGGTTCCAATTAGAATATTGTAGTCCCTAACCCCATTGGTATAGCTTATTAGCCTGTAAGGTAGATACCTAAGTAAGTACATATACATATCTTCTATTTCATTTTTGAAAATTTCACTCCTAAAATTTTTTAATTTTTCCATCTTCTAATTTTCTCAACCTTTATCAAAAGGCTTTCAAACATACCTTTTTTTTTAAAGCTTAAGATTATAAAATAGAATTTAAAGGTAAGCATAATGCATTCCTCAATAATAAGAAGCGGGTCAGTAGTTAATTGATGTTTTTCCATTTATCAAATGTGATGTTTCAAGTATATTATACCTATACATATTCAGATGTAAATAATACATAAATATGTACCTAAGTAACTAGACCTTTCTTTAGACTTTTATTTAAAATTTTAAAGTGAAAATATTAGATATGGGTCTATTTTATTCCCTTGAAAACCCTGTTATAATGCTGTGGTTTTTCGATAATATTACACATATAAACACAATAACAATAGGCATACATTTATATAGTAAAATAGTGCATGAAAGTTTTAGAAAATTTTTGAATTATACATTCAGTCCTACAAAAAAAAAAAAAAAAAAAAAAAAAAAAAAACCTATATTCTTTTAGAATTTCAACGAACCATATTCAAATATCTTAATAAATATTGAAAAGCAAAATAAAAAAATAAATAAAAATTAAATTTAAAAGCCACACATACACTCCAGTAAATTTCTTTAAATACCTAACTAAATATTTTCCTTTTTTACCACCCCAAAAACAAAAATAACAACAAGAACCTACCATAATATTAATATAGTGTGTTGTGTGGCACACAAAATTCAACAAACAAAAATTCAAGATTTAACCCGTTTTTTTTTTTTTTTTTTTTTTTTTTTTTTTTTTTTTTTTTTTTTTTTTTTGTTGCTCACGGAACCAGAAAAGTACCCCTAAAAGCACTTAAATATTTTGACCTCCATCACCTCTCATATATACATACATACATATAATGACGGCGGGCAGATAACCCAACGAGTACTTAAATAAAACGGCCACATAAAACATCAGTACTATATATACCCATAACCTATACCTATGAGAAGAGGTAGGTATAGGCTACACCATTATCCCTATGCATATTTAAAATTCTTTGTAGGTGGATGAGAGTGTTTATAGGTTTTTTGGGCATATAATAGTCCTTCACTTAATATAGATACTGAAAAAACGAATATATATATATAAAGAATCATCTCGACATAAGAGATTATAAGAGCCCCTTTTTATATAGGTTTATAGGTATATATAACATCTCTCTCTATACTCGACCACACAATTTAAAGAAAGAATTTTAGCCATTTTAAGCCTATTCAAGGACCGACATTCAACAGGATATTTATTTACACATTCATGCACATTTGCTTCTTAGTTTGTTTGGTTGGTTGTATAGGTTAGGTAAAGGGTAGGTTAGGTACCTCTATCATCAGAGAAAGGATTTCATGCTTTTACTTTTCTTATAGCCCCGAACAATTGACATATACATATATATGTATTTTTCTTTTTTTAAAAGCAACATCTAAATGTGTAAATGTCTATCCACTTCACATCATTATATAGGCCTCTTCCTAGTCCTTATCCATATCCAGTTATCCACCTACATCACAACTACACGAGAATGAAGGACGACGGACGAGGACGACGTGTGCCTTATTTTCCACTTCGGAGCCAAACAACAATCGTTTATATGGCAAAAACACTCTGAGGAGCATTTATGGCAATGTGCAGCGTTTAATGTTTTTTTTTTTTTTTTATTTCATTTCTGTTGTCGGCATCTTTGAATGTGTGAGTGTGTTAGTGTGTGTTTTTCATGATGTCCTTTTTCTCACATTTCATACATAAATATATAAAATAGAAGCAACACTCTAAAACAACTCACGAGGACCATGATGCTTAGAATCTAGGAAGAAAATGTTGTTTCTATTGTTGCCTTCAATTTAACTATAAGCTTATAGAGGTATAGCTCAACTTTTCGAGCAAAGTGGAGTTTTGTAAATTACACACACTTAACATTGCTGCATTCTTCCAAGCTCCCTATACCCTATTCGTACGTTAAAATCACACGCTTTGTTATGTGCATCGCCACAGTATACGTATATATACACTTTGCACATCACTAGTTTTTCAGCATCTCTGGGCCGATCCTTCGCCGTTTTCGTCCTCTAAAGTGTTCATCGTTGCAGAAGTCAGAACTATAGCAAAAGGATTCGTGCAACCAAAAATGCTTGCATAGTCATACTTGTATATGATTGTGATGAATGCAGCAGTATCTTTATGTTTTAAGTTTTCCAGAGAAACTAGAAATACAAATACACACACACACACAAACATATAAAAAACAAAGAATATACATACCTAAAACACACTTATTCCCATTCACAGACAAAAAGTGCCTAAAGCTATAAGAGTGGAAATTAAGTTGTTGGCCTCGTTTTTAACCCGCGCACAACCCGCACTCTATCATTAGACGACGGATGTTATCTTACAAGATATTTCTTCTATTCTTTCTTACCAGGAATAACAAGGACTTAGACATATACGAGTTAGAGAAACAACAAATAGGAAATAACAAAAAAAAAAAATAAACTTTAAAGTAAAAGTCGACCGGAAAGTTGCAACGGGAATAGAAACAAGTTTTTTTTTTAAACGTTTTGTTCTTATTTATTTATCTTTTTTTCACTTAAATTTCTACTTCAGGGCGTCTATGCTGCAAAGTTGGTACCTTTATAGGGTAAGGAAAGATTTGTCATATACATATAAGTTTGTTACGAAGAAAAAAGTTTTCAAAGGGAAGGTTTTTTTTTTTGTTTTAAACTTAACTTAAGTTGAACTTATAAATATGCTTTCGGAAATAATACAAAATTCAATGTGGTTCTAATTTTTACGGAAGACCTGTTTGAAGGGCACCAATACAAACAAAAAATTTTTAAAATGAAGGATCAATTTTATCCACCATTAAATTGTTTATTCAAGATGGTGCTGTCGTAGCCTGTATCGGTAAGTAGGAAGAATAGAGTTAGTAGGAGATAGAAGTCTAGAAATTAAATCCCAGGCCATTCCACATAACAATAATTTATTTTTTCACGGGTACTGCACCTTACTGGGAAGTGAAAAATCCTCAAAGATTTCATCTTAACTGATCGGATTCGGGAGAAAATTTTAGATTTCCTCCATTGCTACTAACTTACAATACGTTACACAGTAATAGTTGAGAGTTGTGTGGTGCTACGTCCTGATGGTCTTCATGAGTTATAGAGTCACTTTAAGTAAGGTGAGGCTATATTTCGGTATGGACCATGATCTCAAACAACAATTATTTTTTTTTTATATATATGTAGGTCGGTCCCTGAGTTTTGTACACCAAGTTGGTTGAGGGCTTCTTCCACATACATATTGGCGTCATCTGAGCCATGGTCTTCTTTTACAGCGCTATCATTCGGGACTGAAGTAGAAAGATTTTCCAAGCCGTAGATCTACCAAGTTGTAGAGCCACTTTAAGGTGCAACATTCCGGTATCAACCACGGCCTCAACCAATAAGTTTCTTCTATCTAACTTCGGCCCCTAAGTAGCTGTCTACAGTTTTGCACAAAAACATGGTTGAGTCCATATGAGTACATCATCTGAGCCATGGAATTTTTCTATTGTACTATCACCCGGTTGGAAGAAAAAAGTTTTTCCAAGTCAGAGATCTTCCAAGTGTAGCGTCACTTTAAGTTGCTACGTTTCGGTATGGACCAGGTCCATTCCTGAATAGCTAGATCGGTTCCTGAATAGCTGTCTTCAGTTTCGCACACCAAGTTGGGTGAGGTCTTCTTCCACATGTATTCACCATGGTATTACTCTACTTCGCTATCACTCGCGGCTAAAGTAAAAATATTTTCCAAGCCAAAATTCTTCCAAGTTGTAAAGCTACTTTAAGGTGCTATAGATCTTAAGGTCCAGTGCAATTAATAATCCAAAAAAATTAATTAATTCAACGTTCCACATTCCGGTATCGACCAAGACCTCCACAAACAAGTTTCTTTCATCTAGCTCGGCTCCTGAGTAGCTGTCTCCAGTTTCGCACAACAAGATGGTTGAGGTCTTCTTCCATATGAGTGCGTAATCAGAGCCATAGAATTTTTCTACTGCGCTATCACCCGGACGGAAGAAAAAAGTTTTTTTTTTTTCAAGTCGAAGATCTTCCAAGTGTAGCGTCACTTTAAGGTACTACATTTCGGTATGAATCAGGAGCTCAACTAAAAAGTTTCTTCCATCTAGCTCGTTCCCTGACTAGATGTCTCTAGTTTAACACATATAATTGGTTAAGGTCTTCTTCCATATTTATATGCACCATCTGCATATAAATTTGGTCTTCCTTTGAGAGAGCTGAAATACATATCAATATATATATATCTCTTAAAACCTCCTTAAGAGAGAACTCCACGAATAACAAGCGCGAGGAACTTAGTTAGTAAGAAATGAAGAATGGAAATGGCTGATATTGTGAATTCAAAAAGAAAAGGGTAATGTATTCCAAGCCCTCAGTCCTAAACTGTTTCATATATCTACGATTATTTGTTATCCGTTTCTGATTGTGTATCATTTTTTTTTTTTTTTTGTTCTCGTTATTCTTGCCGTGTGCCATTTCTGTCAGAATACCACAAGAGAAGAAATTGTCTTTAATCGTTGCAATAAAAACTCTGACAAAAGAACTCTTGTTTGCTTAAAGAAATGCCGGCCGTCGCCGTCTCGCCGCCATCCAACATAGTTGATATTGTGGTAGAGTATTAGTACCTATATAGAATTTTTCAAGAATTAAAGGATATGTTCAAAAGAAGACTACGACGAAGACGACAACTGTGATTGCTGAACATTCTTATATATAGAGAAGAAAAATTCTCAATTTGCACTTTTTCACTTGTGTCTTATAATTTTTTTTTTGTCTTTGTTCTATATATCCTTTTTTTTTTCTTATTTCAATGTTCATTAGATTCTTTTTGCCCAAGAACAAGGACATAGATAAATAGAAAGAAAAGGAAGTGGTGGTTATTTCAGGAACTTAAATGCACTTAATGGTAAGCAATTTTATGGGTGTCGACGACAAAGACAAGGACGAAGACGATAGCAATGGGATATGACTACGACTATGGCATGGCAATGGCGATGGTGGCGATGGCTACGACTATGTTAGTGGGTTGTTATAAAGAAATCGAGCTGACACACTGCCAATATATACGTAGGTATACGATGTGCAGTATGTATAGCTTAATTCGACTAAAACAAAAAATATTCGCTTAAGGAATTTTTCTTTACGAAAAAAAGTGTTTTTTTTTTTTCATATGTGTGTCTATGTGAGAAGGAAGAACCTCTCACTCTTTGTAACTCGAATAGTTTTCTTTAAAAAAAAAAAAACACTAAAAAGGATATTTTTCCTGAAGCATTTTATCCTTTGATTTCCAATCGGATTTGCAATACCATCATCTATACGGACATGGGGTGTTTTTTTCTTTTAATTGATTTTAATTTTTCTGCTGCTTTTTTGGTCTTGCTGATTTTTGAATCAGTTTTTTTATTTTTGTCTTCTTCTCTTTTTGGTTGTATTGAACTAAGAAGAATTTTAAATCAAATTATAGAAGGGGAATGAAAGAATGCATTTTTAGCTTTCGAATCAAATATTTGTATCTAAACATTTGAATAATAAATTCAAAGTTAATTTTTAAACAAACACAAATTATGTTTAATACTTGCAGACAAATTTAGCTATTTTTAAACCCATTTAAAATTTCTTTTAAAAATTTCACTTTTTATATTAAGCAGCTTTTGTTTTTCTTTTTGCAGGTCAGTAAATTCACCCGCATACAATGCCGCATATTTTTCATTTTATTTCAAAATATTTTTTAACATAAAACCTAATTTTCATGATAAAATAACATAAACAGAGAATATCAAAAAAAAATAAACACATAAAATGCAAATCTACTTTTCCTCGGGCAATATCCTTTATAATATTTTTTTCTTTGTGATTACCCTGAGTTGGATTTTCAAACATCAAATTTATGTTCATTTTCATAAAGAAAAAAAATATCGATACTATAGTCAGATGATGTTGGTTAGGCAGATGAAAAGACTTAAAAATAAAAATATCCGCAGGGTTAAAAAAATTATTTAGTAGACGTCTATATATATGAACCTATAATATCTATCTGGGTGTCTTTTTTTTATTCCACCAGTGACCACGTCCAGTCTATATTATAGATATGTGGAGACAGATATAATACTTCATCGAATCTAAAATTCCCTATATGCTTTATGTCTGTTGTTGTTTAATAACCTCGATTAAATTCCTGCGTGTTGGATTTTTTTTTTTTTATTTTTAGTTTCCTAATCGGTATGATGCTCTGGCGTTGGTTTATTTTTTTTTTACTGTGGTTTCTTTTTTAAGAAAATTAAATTTCCTTTTTTATTTTAGACAATTTTCGGTTTTCTTTTTTACGGATTTTTTGATGACCAAAGCAGAAATTTTATTGAATTGTCACATTGACAAATAATACCTACCTATAAAAGAACTCATATTGCAGAGGACACACATGTGAGTTAAAGGAATTTCATTGGGTTAAAAAATAATTTCCTTTTATTTCTCTGTACAGCTGAGAGAGAGTGGATATAAAAATTGATGATTTCGAAGTCACGTTCTATGAGGACATTTTTAAACATTTTCCCTCCCTTTGGTGTAGATTAGATTTTATTTATTGTAGTTTTATATGATTTTTTTTTTGTTTAGTGAAAAACTATGTGATGCAATGTGTCGAGATTAAAAGAATTATGTTTTTTGTTTTACATTCTTTTCAGTAAAGACGTAATTAACAAACAACTGGAATGTCTGGAACTTAAATATCGAATAAAAAAAAAATTTAAATAAAAAAACAGAGATAAAAAAAACATTCGAACAATTTTAACATTTCAGAAGAAGGCTGTCAGAATTTCACTGGCAAATAAACATTTTCCACGGACTATTAGAACACGTTATGTAATACTGTAATGATCAAAATAAATACGGAGTCAAGAGTTAAACTCATGGCAACAAGTAAAAAAAGCTATTACAAAAACGATCACCAGTATGAACACAAATTTTATGTTTTTCCTTATATTCTTTTCAGTTAAGCCTAGTACGCTGCTGATGCGAAACGAAACTTTTCGTTGGTATCCAACACGATAGCGAAATGCTTACGAAAACGACAACGAAAAATTACCCACTCAAAGTGTCACCAAGACACCAATTGCAAAAACAAAATACAAAAACACAACGCATACAAATCACATGGAGGCACGCTGATATGAAAGAAACAACATATACAAACGAATACAACTCAAATGTCACTTTTCCGCACACAATAAATAGTCTGGACAATTAAATCTGTGCGAAAAAAGAGCGGAGACTTCTCCAAATAATCAGCTACAATAATCAATTTCGCTCACCGAAGTGCGTACTGCAAAACGAAAACCAGAACGAAATTTGACTGTGTCGTTTTTGCATGGGATTTTTCGTTTCACATCAGCAGCGTACTAAGCTTAAAGATGAAATTAATGCATAACTAAGATTTGTAGATCTCGATTACCAAAAAATTCAGAAAATAAATATTTTTTATTCGGCCAACAGGAAGAAGCCTGTCAAAATTTCAAAGGGAAATAATACTTTGATACTAACTATTAGAATATGTTAGAAGGTAGGTCAAAAGTTCAAGTAAAAACGTCTTTAAACTAATCAAATAAAATATAAAGTAACAGAATAAAAGCAAAACTCATGGTTTTAATCTAGAATGCAATATTTAGGAGTTTAAAAACTAAGTATACTATAGAGGAATACTTCAGACAGGGAGAGTTGCGCATCTAAATTTTCAACCAATTTATGAAGTTAATAAGTTTTAGTGCAAAGGATTTTTTTTTTAATAGGTATCTACAATACACCCATTTACTTTCCTTCAAATGATTAACAAAGTGCACATGACTAACCTCCATGAATATTGTAGTTTTAGGTTTTGAAATTTTTGTTTATAATAATTAATTCTTTCCTAAGACCATAACTTAAAAAAAAAAAAAAAAATTCAAACAAGGAGTACCTAATTCTCCATTTTGTCTATACAGTGCCTAATGTAATTTCCTGCGAACTTCCCAATCCTCAAGTTAAACCCTTATGTCTGAACCCTATTCGAACCACTGTTATAATAATACTTTACGAATCCTAAGCCACTTGACCGTCACAAATAATAAAAAGTTGACCATTATATATATTCTTTATAGACATCAGAATATCCCTTTAATTAATTTATAATAACTTTTCGTATACAGAAAACTCAATCCGTTTGATTTAATTCAAGTAGCTACCTACCTAAATAAATCCTTTTAATAATTTTATTTTTGAATATTACTACCTAAGGACTTTCTCGACAAAGAAAAAACAAAAAACCCATTTTGAGAACGACCAATTTACATACATATAAACCCGTTTCAAATGTAATATAAATGGATAATAAAAGCTTATAACATAAATTAATGAAAATACTCTCTGCCATATGATTCAACAAGAAAGTTTAATCTCTTAAACTATTTTTCAACAATTGGACATCATTTTATACTTCACACATTGTAAATAACATAGGTGGTTATTGGATGGATTTCTATATACGGTCTACAGAACACAATTCAGTTTAAATCGACTTTTTCCACCTACTCAAACAAACAAGCACACGGTATAACAGAAGTGTCATAACTTTTCAACTCTCACTAAAAGTTTATAATTATATGAATAATTTTGAGTTTTTCCATAGATATAATATGTAGAGGGTCAAAATTATATGTGATGTGGAGTGACTGTATATGTCAACAATGACAACATAGTACTTATACTATATATTCCAGAAAGGACGAACTTTACACACACTCTCGATGTTGTTGTCAACTTCATATCAACTAAACCTCTCTAACCACAATGCTTTTCATCACATCAAACCAACAGATAGAAAGGAAAAGAGAGTGAGAGAGAGAAAGTTGATAGAACTCCACTATAACCACACATATATACAAATGCTGTAGACCACAGAATTTAGTATTCTCCTGAACTAGAAAAACAATTCCTTTTTTTTTTTTTTCAAACTGTCAACACCAACTGACCAACTGAACATGATGTCACTTAATCTTGTTGAGCAAAAAAAAAAAAAAAAATTCGAGCAAAAAAAAAATCAATTTGAAAAACAAGTGACAAAAATATCTAAGCCCTAGCAATTACCACGTAAAAAGTCCTTCGAATCCTTTGAATACTGAAAGTTTTTTTTTTTTTTTCTTCATAAAGTTTTTCGCTGCGCTTACTTTTCCACGATGATGCTGCTGCTGCTTATGTTGCTTCTCTACACCACCATGGTCCATGACTTATCATACAGTTATGAATGTGGTCGTGTAGAAAACAAAAAAAAAAAAAAGAGAAGAAATTTCTTATCCCAATGGCATAATCACGCGGCAGTAATGGCGGTAAGTAGGACAAGAAGGTACAAATATTTCATTTTTAATATAATAACTTAACATGGGTAACGTTAGTTGTGCTCGCTTTGTGGATTTAAAGGATTCTTCCCTCACTGATGCTGTGTCCTTCGAAGCATCCTTTTTCTTAGCCTTGTGCGATAGCTATTATTAACCTCAAGAGAAAGTAATCATATTTTAAGCCTGCCCGTCTCCTTTCTGGTTATAAGCTTTCCTAAAAGTTTTTTTTTTTTCTTCCTTTTTTTTTTGGTGAAACATCTGTTTCGCTAAAGCTGCTGCTGGTGCTTTCGGTCAAAGGTTAAAGCCGACAAAAAAAAAATAAAAATGAAAAAGTTTTCAAAAAGAAGGTTTATAAGATGAAGACAAAAATGACAAGAATATTTTCGTAGGCGAGAGTCTTCTTCTTCATTCAGTTAAATTAATTTATGAGTCCGTGAGATATCAAAATAGCCATCAGGAAGCGTCCTTGAACAATGTGTTCGAAGCAAACGATGACGGCAGCAGTGGTAAACAAAAAAACAACAACACCAACCAACACCAACTTACTAACTAACCTTTGATATCCCAAGCACGTTTCTCTGAAGTTCTTCTTGCTCCTTTTTTTCTGCTTTTTTTTTGTGTTATCCCAAAGATGGGATCATTTGAGTAGAATTGGACTCTTGAAATCTGTTTAGGTGCACTTAAAACAGTTCATTGGGACACCGAAGGCCATGGGGGACAAACAATTCTGTACGATAAATGGTCATCCTGCAGCGTACGTGGGAAGCGTTTATCAAGATGAAGTGTGACCAAATCACTTTTAACATCGTTACCTTTTTACCTTTGGTTGAAATATTAATGTTCAAATCTTTAGGTACTATTTGGATAATATACTACGTCAGCAAGAACAACAAAGTATCTACAACATGTAGTAATCTATTAGTACCTAGCATTGTTGTGTTCGAAGTAATATTTCTTTAACAATGACAGTGGTGAAGTCTCCTTATTTACATAAATAAATATTTTATAAAAATTATGTAGATTTTAAAGAAATCGAAAAAAAAAAAAAGTTTTCCAAAACATCTTTCAATGAATTTTAACATCAAAATCTTTGAAAAATATTTCATTCAATACTCAGTAAACTACACAGAAATAGATTTAAATAAATTCAACAGAGCTTATCATACATCAAACATCATCCTTAAAAAAACAAAAACAAATGAAACTAAAGGACTTTGGATTTATATACATATTTATATTTCTAAGAATTTTTATTCCAATATTTTCACAAAATATTTTATAATTCCTTAGAAAACAGACCTATCATAGCCCACAAAGAAGTCCTGATTTATAAAACAGATGCAGAAGAGAATTTTAGGAAAAATTTTACATCAGACAAAAATACATACCTAATAGAATTCATTTTTGAAAAGATGAGAATACCTACATATAGAGACATTTTGTTAGAATTAAAATCTAATAGGTCTTATTAAAAATTATTGTCAGACAAACTGTGAACAAAGACAACATTCACTATAGTTACGATCTTTTTGTGAATTGGAATTGTGATTTCTAGGAAATAGAGGAAACAATTTTTGAAATCATATTTCATGGAAATAACAAAGGACTGAAGCAAAAATATTCTTCTACTAAATTAAACGAAGAAATTGTTGCAACAGCTTTAAAGACTTCGACATTATGATGTTTCGAAAATAATAGGTACCTACTAAGCTATTTCGGTATATTTAATCAGTCCAAGAAAATTTGATTTTCACTTCGAAATAATTCAACTAAAGTTGGGGTTCGGTATAGAGCTTTATTTGTAAGTTTTAAGAGTTTCGTGAAAAGAACCGAACATAAATTTCTTCAGAAATAAAGCAATTTATGTACATGAAATGACAGTACTGCTTTAGTAAACCATTGTGTTACGATTAATGTGTAAGACTGTTACGCCGAAAATGTCAGGTTCGATTCCCAGCCTTTGCCACCGAAAAATCAAACAAAAATCTTTTTCAAGAATACCTATTGCCTCTTGCAAAGAATTGAAAATTCCTCCAAAAATATCTCTTTTTATGAAAAAGTGCTTCTCAACTGAATTGGACTGATTATTGTAGTCAATATGACGCACACAGGTTCTAAACGAGCTGTGACGGCAGAAAAGTTTATTATTTTTTTATTCAGAAATAACCGCAATGGTCGTTACTTTTTTGATTCTTGTAAAAAATAAATTCAACAAATTTCCTATAAAGTCATGGAACTTGGAATATTCATTAATCACCAATAATAAAAATTGTCAGTAATTTAGAATCATCGAAAGTATACCAACTCTTAGCCCGTGAAGTCACATAAAAAAATAATCAAAAAATAATATTTTCGTTCATCATAATACAGTTCATATTCAGTAGTTACTGAAAATAACATAAGACAAGTTATGTACTTCGTTGAACGAAAACTCTAGACAACCGGGACGGAACAACCCGAGAAAAAGAACCAAGCCAGCAGATTTAATTATTATAATTTAAAAAAAAACAATGTCAATGTGTTAAATTTTTTTTTATAGTTTTCCAATTGTATGTATAAAGTTCAATAAAAAACCTTGAACCTTGAATCTTGGTGAACGAAAATGAACCTTTTATGTCGTTCTCAAGTGATACGTTAGTTCTCAAATTGATTTTGATAGTAAGCATTACTTCGGGCGCTAAAGAAATAAAACTATTCGGTTATATGAGTTCTTTTCTTCCTCAGAGCTTCTCCAATTCATCAGTGGTAAGGGATTTCGTTGAAAGAAGAAGGTGAGACAGAGAAAAATGTCCACCTATTTCATATTTTCTTCTCCCAGTGGTTAAGAGTCTTAGTTCGAATAAAACGTTTTTATTGTTAACTGGGTTCAGTGGCTTCGTTACTTGCTGATCTACCAGAGCATTTAGCCAGTTGTTCTTTAGCTACCAGAATGTTTTAGATGTATTGTATATTTTTTGAAAGCCATTACCGGCGTTATGCCTGTCAATGTACTAGCTAGACCGTTTAAGCCTGATATTTTTCAAAGCCACCAGGACGTAAAAAACTAACGAGTGATTTTTAAGCTGGTTTGGTTTTGGCAACACTGGTTTTGACAGCTGACGTGTGTTTAGTACCTTGTGTCACTGTCAAACAGCTTCAGTTTGGTTTGCAATTTAACCATGGATCGTCTTACAAATGAACAACGCTTGCAAATTATTGGATTTTACTATCAAAATTCGTGCTCGGTTCGAAATGTTGTTTATCGAAAAATTGTGTTCAGCGATGAGGCTCATTTTTGGTTGAATGGGTACGTAAATAAGCAAAATTGCCGCATTTGGAGTGAAGATCAGCCAGAAGCATTGCAACAGCTACCAATGCATCCCGAAAAAGCCACTGTTTGGTGCGGTTTATGGGCCGGCGGCATTATTGGGCCATATTTCTTCAAAGATGATGCGAATCGCAGCGTTACTGTCAATGGTGACGCTACCGAGCGATGATAACAAACTTTTTTTTGCCCGAAATGGAAGTTCTTGACTTGCATGATATGTGGTTTCAACAAGACGGTGCCACATGCCACACAGCACGCGAAACAATGGCGCAATTGCGAGGCGAGTTTGGTGAACAGTTAATTTCACGTTTCGGGCCGGTCAATTGGCCGCCTAGATCGTGCGATTTGACACCATTAGATTATTTTTTGTGGGGGTATGTCAAGGCTAATGTCTATAGGGACAAGCCCGCTTCGATTGACGCACTGGAAGCCAACATCCATGCATTCATTCGTGAGATACCGGCCGATATGTGTGAAAGAGTATGCCAAAATTGGACTCAGTGGATGGGCTACCTGAGACGCAGCCGCGGTCAACATTTGCATGAAATTATCTTTAAACATTAAATTGCAAGGTTCAAACTATCGATTCAAATAAATATTTCATTCATTTTTTCGATTTTTTTGTGTTTTTTTTTTTTTTTAAAGTTCTAAACCTCTTAAAAAATCACCCATTACTAATGTACCAGAGCGGTACGCCTGCTGTTTTAAGAGCCGTCAGGGGATGTATATAACCTACCTGCTAATGTCCCAAAACTCGTTTCTATCTCGTTAGAGTGTTTTTGTGTTTTTATCGAAATAATTTCGAACAAGATTTTGAATCTAAATGCTGCTAAAGATTTGCATTTACTTAGTTTTATAAATTAAAGAGAGGAATTTTGCATACCTTCTGCTGAAACCGCCGAGCATCTCGTCAAATTTCAGTGCAAATAATGCGTTTTTGTCTCGGATTTTTTTTAGGCTGAGGCGAGAATTAACTCGTCTCGTCGCCATTCGAATTATGGACTTGGTAGAAGAGCATTGGTTTTTGTGAATTTGCATAGTAATTTGTGATCACTTTAATTATTTACCTTAATACCCGATATCGAAGATAAAATTCCATTAGCCCCCTAGATACTGCAATGCAAGGAACAGGACTCAACACAAAGATCATAAAAAGAATACATAATATTCACATTCTTATAAAATTAAATTTTATTAAAATATTTTACCTCCGACTTATCATCTTTTAGGAAGTTCCCATTCAATTTATTTTAAAATTCAACTCTCTTCAAGGCCAACAAAAAAAAAAAATTATAATGAAATTCATATTCAAGAAATGTGAAGCAATTTAAACGCAAAAAAAAAAAAAAATTGGGAATCATCCTTGAAAATTACTTAAACTTTTGAGTTTATTCAATGTGACGACAAACAAGAATTCTCAACAAAAAATAAGAGGACTTTGTTAAAGGGAAAAAAGCATTATCATGTGCAAAAAAAAATACACAAAACGCAAATACTCCCAAAGCTATGTATATAGGGTTATGCCAAACTATTTTTCTGGCTGCTGCACAATGTCTTAGTTTTTTTTTTTTTTTTTCTCTACTCCAGAGATCCCGACCAACCACTTTTATATTATCAACATCCTTAATATTGGCCTGTTGTTTTGCATAAGCAACAAGAAAAAAATATATATATATAAAATAATATCAGAAGTTGGTTGAAGGAATTGCTTAATGAAGAAAGTTTTCCTCATCCAGCAGAAGTAGAAGAAAATTTCCATGTTTTTGCATCCTTATTTTAGTTACCGTATATAGGTACCGCACACTATACACAGTCAGCCACATATATCAAACGACAGAGAGATATAGAAAGAGAGAGAGGGAATCAGGGTGAGATATATATAGAGATAGAGAGGGAGATAGAATTGACGATGATATGTTAGTAACCACATCGACATCAGTTCCCAAGGATATATTATATGTACATATACGTGTCCTGTATGTTGAATAAAAGTTAGCGTTACTAAGAGTTTGTTAATAGCATGTTAACATAATTATGAAGTATAGTATATGGCAGTTGGTATCTATGACAAGGACAAATAGGTAATAACTATAGAAGATATTTACTTCTGTTACTATAGGTCCAGATGATGATTTATACGCTGTATTGTGTAACTTTATCAAAACTGAGTTTTTGTATTAGTTTTGAATTTCCACAAAACACATCAAGTGGTGGTAAAGGTTAATTTCACCATTAACTAGAATCAGAAGAATATTTGGAGTTGAATAAGTTAATTAGTAAAGTTTATTCTTTTAAACAAGTTGAGGATAGTTTTTTTTTTAATTTGTTTTTAAGAGTTTTCAATAGTTCCTTCTGCGAAAGTCATACAGAATCCTGAAATCTATCACTATCTATCTCCAGAAAATCTAATAAGCTGAAATTTATAAAACAAAAAATTCCAGAAAGCCGATAATCCCAAAAAAACACAGAATCCAGTAAATTGAGAACCCAGAAAAACCATAATCAATAAAGTCCGGAATCCAGAAAATCCAAATGCAGAGAACCCTACCTGTGAAACCAATAATCCCGTAGACCCAAAATCCCGCTATTAATACTGAAAACAAAAATTCTATTTTCTTTATTTTATTAGACTAAAACAGAATCGTTAAATTTATCATTTTCCAGAAAACCTAAGAATTAGAAAAACCAAAATCCCAAAATTCAGAAACCAAACATCCAGCAAATCGATAATTCCAAAAACCCAAAATCCAGAAAACTGAAAATACTGAAAGCTGAAAATCCAGAAAACCGAAAATCCAGAAAACCGAAAATCCATAAGCCCAGAATCTGGAAACCCCAAAATCCCTAAATCCACAAAACAAAAATCACGAAGACCCAAAATCCCGTTATCAAAACTTTAAACAAAAATTAAATTTTATTTAATTTGTTTTAAAGAGTTTTTAATGTGTAGTTTCTTCTACAAGAACTAAACAGAATTCCGAAATCAATAATCCATCAGAAAACCCAAAATGCAGATAGTGGGTTTTTCGGATTTAAGATTCAATAAGACCCAACGAAATAAATCAAAAAATAAGAAATTTTAACTTGTTTCGTTTTCAAAGTAGAAATAACGCAAAATTTTCGATTTGGCTTTATTTCACTCAAGAAAACGAAATAAGACCAATATATAGGCCTTTATTTCGTTTTCATGTCGCCAACCAAGGTACTTTAGTTCAGGCAAATTTTTGACATTGACTTCTACCTGACGTATTAACATACACCATTAGCATGGGCAAAGGAGTTGTGAGAGGACTCAATGAAAGTGTTAAAAGCTCGCGAAGCAGGCCACTCAAGGTACTGTTAAGAAAATTTTTCGGATTTTGACTAATTTTGCTGTAAAATTCTAAGTTTTATTATTCAATTAAAACCAATTTGGTCTCATTTCTATTTAAAGAACAAAATGGGTCAAATTTGAGATATGATATTATTTCGTTGGGCCTTAGAATTTCACGTCAGCTAAAATGACAGGTGAGAAAAAAAGAAACATGCACATCCCTGTCAATTATCCATTAATAGTTGATAAATATTGAAATTTGGTTCATTATAACTAAATTTATAATACAAAATTTCAATGATCAAAACTTTCATTAATTGCGTTGTTAAAAATCGATTTTAGATTGTTAATATTTATTAACAATCCATTGATTTTATTGACAATCGTAATAGGGGCCAGTATTTTGTTGACAAATTGTGAATCGCCATTTAGTTTAGGTAACATTGAAATTTAGTATCAAAAAGTTCGATCCAACGTTGCGTTAGAAGTTTTTGTCAACACTTCTTGGAAGAAGAAATGCTTTAGTTTATTGAAAATATAATTTCCATATTACAGCGGCATTATCTACGTAATGTTATCACAAATTATTTCTCAAAATCTCATAGCAACAAAATTGTCAAAATCTGATGACAAATTCTTCATAATTTGAAAATGATAAAATTGTCAAGAAAAATTTGTCATTATTTTAACTGAAAATTATCTCGCCTGTCAATATCTCATGAACTGAAAACTTGGCGGACAAGTCCGACAAAAATTTGTACATGTCAATTTTTATGAAATCGAACTCAGGGCCAAGTGTGACTTATATAGCTCTTAATCGTTCCTGTATGCGTTTTGTTTGATAGGAGGACGAGTGATGTGATCTAAAATTGTTTGTGACTTGTGACATCCTCGCAAGAGGAAGTACCTATTTACCTCTGAGAAAATATTTTGGTTTTTAAGTAGAATAGCTAGCATACTTACAAAAAACAAAAAATAAAAATTATTTCCTAGAGAAATTCCCCCAAAAGGACATTTAGATCTTATATTCTATACACTGAATGTCCTTATAAGTTCAAAACTTTTCACTTGTGCATTCTAGTAATTCTCTCTTTTCGACTAACTTTATAGTTTGCTTCTAAATATAAACTTCATATTATATATGTACATAGATATGAATTGTAACACGAGTTTGACAAATTTTACAAAGGTTGAGGTAAGCTCTTCGTGAAACATATTAGAAGGTATGTACATATATATGTATGTATGTAGGATTGTACTTTCTCCTCCTATGGTGTAAATCATAAATCTCTTACCTGATGTGTCATGTGTTTCAGTGTAAAATAAATCGATTGCACGTACACGAAAGTAGGTACTCAGTATGAGTAAAATTTATAACTTAATACTAAGGAACAATATAATAAAAGAGATATGGCTTCTAGGAGTAGCTTTTTCATCTTTTTGCAAAAAACAAAATAAAAATAAAAAAAACATAAAACGTTTTGTTTTGTTTTGTTAAAAGAAGAAAAATGAATATTTTCTCTTGGGGGCAAGAGCAAGTACCTACCTACATACATACATGCAAAAGGCGATATGGTGGGTTATATAAAATAATTTAAAATAAATTTTCTTTTACATGTAATAATATGTGGTGCTGCACGCACTCATTTCTGAGCTCATAATTTTCCTTTCATGATGATAAGACAAATATAAAAGTCTATAGGGACAGGGCAGGGAAAAGGAGATAGAGAGAAACCTATAGTGTTATATACATATGTATAAATACGGAAGGACTCTAAGAAGAAGAATCGCTCTTGATTATTTGTGTTGTGGTTGTTGAAAATGTGAGATGAATTTTAAAACCGAACATACCAAACAAAAAAAAAAAACAAACACTTTATACACACCAGCTATACACATACATATGTATGTATATGTACATATTATACTTATAATGGGGTAGAAGCCTAGGATTAAGATTTGACTTTGATAAGAAATTTTGTGTGTTACATTGCATATTTTATAATTGGATTTCTCTTTTTTTTTCGCGTCTCTTTGGGTTTGGTGGATGATGTGGGGTTATAGTCGAAGTTTTTGAGACGTGACGAAAAACTTTTTTTTTTTTTTTCTATACCTACTTTTAAGATTGTGTGGATGTTCCTTCTAAGAAAAAGTATCTTAAGAAAAAAAAATTAGCATGGGGTTGAAAGTAGTTAAGTAATTGCATTTACATAGTCATGTTTCAATGAGATGAGTAGGTAGTTTTTGTTTTTAAGGATGGCGTATTTTTTTCTACTTGTCGTATTAGAGCGCAACTGAAATGGTGAACAAAAAAGATTATGTAATAATTTGAAGTTTTTTTTGAGGTAGATGTCGTCAAAATAATCACATTATTTTGTACCCAAGGGAAGACAATACCAACAAAAGTATAGGCAAGTTATGTACCTACCCAACCCATAAATAGAAAACAAAATTAACGAAATCTTCAAAAGTTAATTATGATGATTTCGATCAAAAGAAGGTCCTTTGAACTATAAATAATATTTGGAATAATAAAAAAAAAAAAATTGTTTTTGAAAAATCAATATTTTGAAAATAGGTTAGTTAATGGATTTTGCTGAAATTTGATTTTTATGTGAGTATTAGCAAAATTGGTATACCTACCAACTTTTGTAAATGTAATGAAAAAATAGTTTTTTTTAAGGATAACGCTCCAATGACTTTTTAATTTTTTTTTTTTTTTTTATAAATTCATATTTTTGCATGAATTAAGACAACTTTCTTTATTTTGAGATTAAAATATTACAGTCGTATTTATTAGATTTCTGACAACTTAGTACCGGTCTAACTATTTTCAAATAAGTCGAAATATGCTTTATTCAATAAAAATAAATATCACATAATTCACGGTTAAGACAATCTACTCTTGTGTATAAGTTAGGCAGCTATAAACAAGGTTTTTGAACACATTTTCCAAAGTTGGACAGTTGTCTAAAGTTAGACAACATTTATAAATAAGACCATTAATTTCTAGGAGTTGTTTTACTAATTTAAACAAAAAAAACTAGTGTCATGCTTCTTTCCCATTTTTGAAAGGGTTGCTTTAAGCTCCTAAAAATTTTATTTTCACTTTTCTTCACTAAAATTAATAAAAATTTCCATCATGCGAAGCCAGGCGGGGTTAATTTTAATTTATCATTAAAGTAAAGCAAGTAAGTATAAATCTTTAATATAAAATCTTTAAATTTCTTAACCCACTAGAACCCTTCCGAAATGATAGAATGAAAATTTCAGACAAATATTTATATCAACACGAGGTTGATGTTTGATTAATATCGGTATAGCAGTTTGCCAATAGCCAACAGTTTGCGCAGCAACACAAGCGGGACACCCGAAAAGTAGCAAGTGATAATTATGTGATTTTAAAATCATTTTTATGTTTAAAAATTTTATATTCAAGTATTACCTAGATCAGACAAATATATCAAGGGATGAATATTTTAAGAAGTATTTATGTATATTTCTCTTTTTTGTGTTTGAAAAATTGTATACTTAATAAATAATAATAAGTAAATAACTTTTAAAAATTAGCAAATTGTAGGGTGAAATGGGATAAAATGACATTATTCAAGAAAGTCATATTTTTAAATACATACCTAACCTACTTCTTTTAAAGCATTTGTTCAAATTTTCAGGCAATCTTTGGCGTTGGCTCGAGAGTATTTATTTTTAGCAGTTTGCTGAAATGCCTGATGCCCCTTTTCGCCATTAAGACATGCGTAATTTCTCAAGTTCACTTTTACGCCCACTACCACGCCTTCTCATCTTTAATTTAAATTTTCTATTTATTTTATGATTTAAATCTACTACCACGCCCTAATTAGGTTTCCTAATTATTTGATGACCTCATGGAAATTTAGAATCTTTTTAATAATCTCTTTTGATACTAACAAAATATTTTTTCTATTCGATTTTTTGGATATAAATTGAAGTGGCAGTCGCAATTGAAAAAATAAAATTTATTCTGAGAAAAAATTATTTTATGTTTTATTTTTTGTAAAGCGTGAGTAGACACGCAAATTAGGTATGCACGTTTTTAGTATTAAAATATAATATATTTTTAAAATTCTTTAATGATTTTGAAAAAATGCCTTCGATAGATTCATATTTCATTAGAAATATGATGTTATATTTTCTTTCTGAGCACAAACTTAATTTGATACTTTTGACAATTTTATCAAAAAAAAAAAAAAAAAAAAAAAAACTTGTTTTATTTAAAAACCAAAAGCTCAAAAACAGTTCAAAAAAGGGTTTAATTTGTATGTATTGTTTGTTTTGCCAAAAGATGCAACGAAGGGAGTTTAGGAGCTTATATGAAAATTTCTTAAAATAGAAAAAAAATATTTTTTTTGTAAAAACGGCAACACTTACAATCTCATGTTATAGTTAAAAAAAAGTAAGCTTTAACGGATGAACTGTTTAACGAACAAAAAGATCACGTAAATTATACAAATTATAAACACAAAAAGTATACCTTTTTTTTTATTTTATTTTATAGATGTACCTTATTGAAGAAATTTGAAAAATTATAAAAAGAAAGCACAAACAACCAATTTTTTCCCACAAAACATCATTAGTATGTATAAGTCGTTTTCTATCTCCAGAAATCTTAAGGCAATTTATCTAGAAATTGATTTCATAATAAATATTTTAATAATATCTTTTTTTTTAATATCTTCCAGCAATGAGTTTAAATATTTATTAATATAAAAACGAACAAAAACCAAAACAACAACGAAAAAAAAAATAATAATACATTCCGGAAGTACCTACATATATTTATGAAGAAGGAACTTCTCTTATAAGCAGATGGTTTTATTCAATTTCGCATTCCTTTGCGTAAATTGCATGCATAATATTAGCCTCGTTTTATTTTTCTTTATTTTTTTTGTTTATTTATTTTTTTTTTGTTTTTATTTTTTCTGAAAAAAAGGGGAAGGACAAATTAAAGAGGTAGGTAGGTACCTACCTAAATACCAACCAGAAAATGCAAAATAATAAAAAAAAAATTGTTTAATTTTGTTTTTCCATTTAATTGTGTGTGCTTCGTCAGTTGGGAATGATGATTTTTTTTTTTAAGAAAAAAAGAAGATATGTAAAGATATGAAAAGAAAAACAAGAACAAAATCAAGAAACAAAATATCCTTAGCACTAAAATAATTTTATTTTCCTTTTATTCTTCACTTCACGAAGAAGAAAAAGAATCCTTTTTTTTTGTATCAAATCCTTTTTATTTTTTTTTTGAAAAATATACATACATATACATATATATACATATACATATCTACAACCTCTTATTCGCGCCCCCGAAATGAATCTTGGGTTTTCTTTTTCGTAAAAAAAAAATAAATAAATATATATATATACGTAGGGACCTACCCAAACCTCTACATATATCCAAAATCATGCAAAAAAAAAAAACAACCATTTTTTATTCTAAAAGAAGGAAGAGTAAAAGCAAAAAAAATATATACATATATATCTACACACTTTTAACCAGAAACAGAATATACACGACAAATAAGAAAAAGTATCTCAAGAGGTTAAAAGCATACTCTTCTTGTTCCACGTTAAGTGTGTGCACACGCCTACGGGTTTAAGTATTAAATTGTTTCCTTTTCAAGTGCAACATCGCCTCAACCTACTTTCATCCGGCATTTTATATACAAAAAAAAAAATTAAAATTAAAAAAAAAAAAAAAAACTGAAAATACAAATAAACCAACAAGATGAGAAACACAGTTAAAATAAAGTTTTTGGCTTTTGTTGTGGAGAACTTTGTGTTTACTTCGCGGATGTAGGTTAGTGTTACCACTTTACTGCTATTGCTATTGCAGTTGATTTAATGCATTTTGATTAAGAAAAAAAAACTATACATTTTTACTGTTTTTAATTCCTTTTTTTTTTATTAATGTAACAAGACGTTCATTTATTTATTTATTTAATACAAAAATATTGGTCGAAAGTTTAGATTTATTTAGAAAAGAATTATTTTTTTTTAATTTTTGTTTATAGTAATAAAACTTTTTCAAAGCTTTAAAACTGGAATTTAGGGCCAAGTACCTAAACTTATTGTAGTACATATTTTCAAATATCTTCTGTCAATATAAACTCACAGTGGCAACACTTTTCAAGTGTTTGTTCTTTTCTTTTTTTTTTAATGTAGGTAACTGGAGCCACAAACAAACGAACATAAAAAAATGACTAAAACTATTTATTGTTAGCTTCTTTACATTGAATTCATAGACATTCTAAGTTAGTATCTACACAAAAATAAAATAAAAATAATATAAAAAAAATTTCTCTGTTATCCTTTTTTATTTTATTGACTCTTTCTTTGAATGTAAAATTGCAAAAATTTGTCGTTTGAATTTAAATATTATGTCACGTGCCGCAGCAATAGTCGCACGTTTTAGATTGGCGCGGAAATTGACATTTCTATTGCTTTGAGAAAAAAAAAGGACCAACAAATTGACATGGCGCTCTCTGTCGAAAGGGCTAAAGGATACTTACTTCTATTTTCGATTCATTTATGTATTCGTATTGAATTTACGTAGGTATAGAATTTGTACATATATATATTTTGTAGGTACCTATACCTATATCCCTTTCGCGGAATACAAATTTAAATTCTCAACCAAAAACCTTATATATTTAAATATATAAATACATATAACCAAACTCGTCTGAATCCAAATTAAGTTAAACGACCGTCTTTTTTTTTCTAGGATTTGTGTAGGTAAAACCAAAGGATACAAACTAACATAGGAATACACAACTGAAATAACAGAAACAACATCTAAACAACAAATTGCCGAACCTAAAGGCTTTTCCTTCAGTTTGACCCATTAAACGTGAGAAGGATTCGTTATAAAATAAAAACCAAATACGATTTTGGCATCGAAACAACATCAGGATTCCATCCGGATATACAAAAAAAAAAAAATACAAGTCAGAGAACTCGTAAAAATTCATAATTTAGCAGGACAATTTGTTTGGTTTTAAAGGTGTAAGTAAGTTAAACGAACATAGTAGCTCTTCGTCCTTAGTCCTTTGGTATATGTATATATGTTAATATATCCATGTCATTTTGTACGTGAGCTATATCAGAGAAGGAGATGACCTTCTTTTATATATATATTCTTTTTTTTTTTTTCAGTTCTGTTCTGTTTCATTTCGTTTCGATTAAGGGGATCTTCTTTATAGGTTTTTTGATAAATAAATGCTCGTTGATCGGGTACATTGATTTCGTTTATGGGTTAAAGTGTTTTGATGCGTTGCCATTAAAAAAAAAAAAAAAAAAAAAAAAAAAAACAGGAAAGGATAACTGGCAGGATATCGTTTCGTTTTTGAGTATTTCTTTGGCGTTAATTTAATTAATATAAAAGAAGGTTGAATAAAATATTTGAAATGAAAATTAAATTAAATTGATTTTTTTTTTTTTTAAGAAGAACCTTTTTTATTTTGAAAAATTTCATGTTATTCAAACGGTAATTGAGGATATTAAAAAGGTGCAGCATACGAAGCTTTATTTATTTAATTTAATAACCTTTAGTAAAAAAAAAGATTTTTTTAATCTATAATATCCACTATGCAGTAGAATGGTTCAGAAAGTAGTTTGAGTAAAATCCGCCCATTGCCACGCCCACTTTTATCATATTTTTTTGTCTTTTCTTTTTAAACGCCTTCAGAATGAAATTTTTTTGAACAAAGTTCTAAAGTATGACATATTGTATATTTCCCACCCACTACCACGCCCACTTTTCTTATATAAAAATTGTATCCTTTATTTATAATAAAGTCCCTAAAACGCTAAAAATTAATAATACATTTTTATTTGAACCAAAATCATGATATATCTATGTAATTCTTTTTTTTGGAAATCCGCCTACTACTACGCCTACTTTTATTATAACTGAGATTATTCTTCACATAATATCACTAAAATGTTAAAATTTCTTTATTAAAATCCCTTGAACCTTAAAGCTTGACATGTTTTATTTTTTTGTTTAAATCCGTCTTCTGCCACACCCCCTTTTTTATTTTTAAGTACATAATTAAAATGGTAAGAAGGCATCTTCCATTTTCTAGAGCTACTTTTAATATTAGGGTGTATTAAAAAAAAATCTACCTAACCTAAGACCATTGACGGTAACGCAGTCCCTCCTTCATCATTTCGAAAGAAATAAAGTCCTATGATGCCGCCATGCGAAAAACCGCATCAAACAGTTTGTGGATGAATTGATGCAAGGTCAAGCAATTCTAAATTGTATTCAATCCAATAACAGCAAATTTGCTAGTTTGCCAGCCACTGCGCTGAGTCAAAAATGGGCCTTGTTCAAGATGATTATTTGACCAAAATCCAGATTTCCGGCATCTAATTAGAGGACTCAAGCGTTATGTATGGTCGTGAAACGATGCATGATAAAATGGTAAACCTTACTCAATATTTTGACAGCAGGTTGTCATTGGAAAGTTTGAAAACTGCTAAAACATAAAAATTGGAAAAACCATTATTACTATCTGGTCACTCTTTACATTTTAACGCAAAAATGTTAAAAAGGTCAGAGGAAGTAGGTACAAAACAAATGGACTTTTTTTTTGTTTAAAACAAAATATTTTTGAAAACTTTAAATGCAACATCTTTTCAATTATTGGAAAGCAATAGATTTGAAAATTATAATAAAATCTTAAAAAGGGGAAATTTTGAAAAAAAATGCCAATAAATTATTTTCGCAATGAGAATTTTTTTACAATAACCTGAGTTACATTTTTCTTAAAATCAATGTGGTGGCAACTGGTAGGATGCAAAGTTTCTCGGGGTCTAATAACGATTGGGATAAAAAATGAAAAATGCTTTTTAAAAAAAATTTAATTATTTATAAACTTTATAGGCAGATAAAATAAATTTTTTTCAAAATTAATTCTGAAAATGCATTTCAACATTTTTTGAAAAACAAGTACCTTGAGCAAAACATAGAGTACCTACTTTTTTGCTAAAATATAAAACATAGAAAAAATTTTTTTTTTCCTAAAGAGTAATTTCAATTTTTCAAACAAAATTAATGGTTGTGTAGAACATAAAAAAAACATGGAAAATAATCAAGAAAATATACAAAATAATCAATAAAACATATAAAATCATCAATAAAAAACAGGAAATAATAAATAAAACATAGAAAATAACAAAAAAAACATAGAACACAATCAATAAAACATAGAAAATAACAAAAAAAAACATAGAACATAACCAAGAAAGCATATTAGAAATCAAGAAAACAAAATAACCGAGAAATCATAGAAAATAATAAATAAAACATAGAACATAATTAAGAAAACATAGAAAAATAAATAAGCATACAAAATAACGCAGATAACTATTTAAAATTTATTACCAAGGCTGTAATAAGTCTTTTTGTTTTTAAAACAATGAAACGATAGACGAACAAAGAACACTGCGATACAATAAAACATAGAAAAACATTATCAAAATATTTATATGTTATTTTGAGGAAAAAAAAGTACCTATCTCTAAAGAAAGTACATATTTAAAAAAAATTCAAAAAATAATTTCACCTATTACGTCATATTTCAAAAAAGCCCATTAATTTTTCAAGGTGAAAGCATAAATAGCACCTACCCAATTGATTAGCCTCACAAATAACAACAACTGTTTTGGTTTGGTTAACAATTATAATTAAGGTACCTACCTACATTACAACTTGTGCGCTCTTTCACAGTCATATAATCACATTATAGAACTCACATCATTTCTACCACTAATTTTGTACACTCTGCATAATTTAACCATTAAATCCATAAAAACGGAAACAAAAAAAAAATGAAAAACTCTTTCCATTGCCTTAATGTGCCTGTGCCTCTTCACACATAGGCATCAAGAGCAGAAAAAAACCATTTGTCTAACAATCACAACCATAATTAAGTAATTTCAAAAATGTTTCACATAACCGTCTTTTTTGTATTCATTGTTTTTTTTTTTTTTTTTTTGTTCTTCCTCTTTTTATTCCCATCGTTATCGTTTCTGTCGTCTTCATTTTATAAAATAAACAAAAAATAAATAAATAAATAAAAAACAGTACACAAGTAGAACAAAATTAAAAAAAAAGAAGAAAATTCATCTCAACTTCCCAAACAGAGAGGAACAAAATTGCTTTTTCATTTTTATAAGTTTGAACTTCATGTTTATTCATTGCTATCGTTTTAGAGAACGGCAACAACAACAACAACTCGACATGAAAAAAAAAAATAATATGAATCCAACTTGCTGCATAACTGTTGTTTTTCCTAATTTTCATCTTGCCTGCTTTGCTTTATTTTGTATAGGTATGTGTGTGCTTTGTATGTGTTCATATAAAGGACTTAAACCGTATCGAGGAACTAACTGTATTTCGGTTAAAAACTCAAGCCATTCCCATAATCCAGCCATATACGATCCCCCACCCGCTCAACCAACCACCCACCATCCAGGTTCTCACTCTTGCCTCCACAGGGAATGAAGCACAGGACTTAAGCAAACAGCACGAGCAATTAAATCATCCCTTTGAATTAGAGAGCCTCAAAGACGGGTAAGATTTTCCAAAATGAATACCAACCATCGTACCACGGGCTCATGGGCTTATGGGGAGTGTGGGGGTTTGTTGTGTGTGTGTGTAAGTTGATGATGGAGTTTTCAGAAATTGCTTAGGTAGTAAGTGAGGGGCTTAAAATTGCTCCCCAAATTGTGCTTCATAATTTTTCAAGCTGAGGGACTTTTTCAAAAACCCTACAATGACGACGATGACGATGACGACGACGAGGAAGACATCTCGAAATTGTTCGTTTGGTCCGATGGCTGATGATGGTTTAGATGGAATGGATGGCTATACGGTGCTGGCAGGCAGGCAGTCAGGCTGTATATAGGCAGAAATCTTTTGCTTGTTCATTTCTCAGTGTTGATTGGTCTGCGTGGAATTCTTAAGGGTTAAGGGAATAACAAAGGGTTAATAGATCCCTACATTTTTTCTTTTATTTGTTTTGTTTTTGTTTTTTTCTTTTCTTTATACTTTTAGTTTAATTTTTATTTTTGAAAGTGGAAAAGTTTATTCATTCATTCATCTTTTGTAACATTTATAAACAGTTTTTGGGGGCAAATTTTTAAAAGGGTTGAGGCATTTATTTTAAATGTTGGCAACCGGCGGCGACGACGATGGCAGCGGCGAACAGGTGGCCAACTTGAAAATTCGGTAAAGAGAAGGAAGGAAGGAAGTTACTTTTTTTTTTGCTTAAAACGAGTTTGAACAACAATTAATCTCAACCAAATCGCGAATAGTAATTAAAAATTAATTTTTAACTTGCTAATAACATAAATTTAAAATTTAAATTTTTATAAAAAAAAAAAATAGGTAGGTACCTACTCGGAACTGTTGAGAGAACTTGGAAATATCAGACTTTTTTTTATCTTATCGTACGCAAATCTTGTCGCTGAAAGTAACGCACCCTATTATTGATAAGACTTCCTTGTTTTTATCTTAGTACTTCGGACCACTTATTCGATATTGCTTGGCTTTATTGAACATGTGATCAAGGAATTATCCAATTCGTAAGTTATGAAACTTTGGTCAATGAAGGATTTATGGGTATAAATCCCAAAAACGTTTGCCAAATAATCCAAAAAGGTTTTTAACTTTGAAATAAATAAAGACCTAATCTAGCGAACCGGAAAGTAAAACTGCCGTTTTTGAATCTAATGGTTCCTTTCCGTTGAAATGACATATAGGTTGCTATAAGACTATGTTCTATATCATTTCTTATAAAATTTGCCTTTAGGAATCCTTATTCGGCTCTGGGATGTAAGTACCTCATATGTGGGATATTCGAAAAAAATATACTTTCTATTTGAAACTTTACTTTATCTTCATAAAATGTCAACTGGTTTCAGTAATTGGGCAGCCATAAATTTTTTTTAAATAATGTTTTTTCAAGGTCGTTTAGATTGGCAATACCTCAGTTTTGGGATATTCGAAAAATATATAATTTGAAAGGTAACTTTATTCTAATAAATGGTCAACTACTTCAAACTACAGTCAGCCGTATAGAATATTTTCAATCAATGTTTAAATTTTGAAGGTCATCATTAGAGAATTTCAGCACCAATTTTATGGGATATTCGCAAAACAAGTAAACTATAACAAAGTTCACCAAATATTGCAAAAAAAAAAGGAAACTAGTTTCAGAAATTGGTCAACCACATATTTTGTTATGAAATTTGTAAGTTTTTTTTTTCGTGGTAGTTGAGATTATTAACAACCCATTTTTGGGATATTCAAAAAGAAAATATAAAATTTGAAATATCATTAATTCTCATAAAAGGTCAATTTTAACCAGCCACATTATATTTTGTTATGAAATTTGTAAGTTTTTTTTTTTTGTCTTGGTAGTTGAGATTATTAAAAACCCATTTGTGGGATATTGAAAAAAAAAATATAAAATTTGAAATATCACTTAATCTTCATAAAACGTCAACTAGTTTCTTAAAGTGGTCTATCTAAAAGTTTATTTACTTCTCGTAAAAGGACAACTTTTTTCGTAAATAGAAATAGTCATACAGCCAGGTTCTACATCTCACTTTCACTCGAAATAGAATTGAAATCAATTGAAATTAGATTGACTTCAATTTCATTTCGAGCGAAAATGAAATGTAGAACCTGGCTGATTTTTTTTAATATTTTTTTATTATACATATTTTCAATTCGTAGTGTTTTTTAGCATTTCACTTGTGGGATATTCGATATTTCTGAAAGACAGTTTATTTTTTTTTATTTTTTTTTTAAAGATTCATACAGCATTAAAGTAGAGCTCCCTATAATTAAAGACCAAACCTAATTTTGATTTACTTAACATTTAGAACTAAACTCAAACTGTAAAGCCAATCGAGATAGATAGGATTTCCCACACATATACATACATACATATTCGGGAAAATTAACATCAAATTAATAAAATTATGCCAGATGTCAGAAATGCTGATTCCATAATTAAAAAAAAAAAAAACAAATTATACTGAACAAATATTTTTACTAATTTTTATGTATTTTCTATTTATATCAATCTTCATTTGCGACAAAAAATTAAATTTTGACTTAAAACAAAAAAAAAACACCATTAACATTGCAGCGCATATGATGTCCTTGTTTTTGTTTTTTTTTTTTAATCATTTTAATATGATTCCGAAAAGAGAGTACCTACCTAGATAATATAGGTATACAGACTTGACACATTCGGATGATTTCAGTTGAATTTATCTGTCAGCAGAGTGCACTCTACCTGTCATCCATCATTAATTCACCATATATGTATGTATATAGTCAGTCATTCATCCATCATAAGGAAAAACACTATAACTAACTGGTACCTATATTTGTTTTGCCTCGCTCTATGCGTCTGTATCTATATATGTAACTATGTTCTTTTCTGCGATTAGAGGTCCTGCAAAAACTCTTCATTTTCATCTCTCATCAGTCAAAATCTATTCTATCTTAAAAAAAAAAATGGGTGGAAATTTCACTAATTGATTCTAATCCCAAATGACTGTTGACATTCAGCCCCAAAATCTGTATACCTACCATCAGGCTAAAGAGTCAGAGTATCCAAATAGTCAATTAAGATAGCATGCTGGAGGTAGTCTAGTTGATGTATATATATGGCCACATTATAGCACACCATCAAATCCATTAGCTTGTCCAATGATTGGAGCGGCGGAGAAGTCGGAGCCCTCATCGTCGTTCTTCATCGAAGGCTATACGTTCTTTGGAAAAAAACTCAATTAATTACGTTGGTCCCGATGTTCGCGCTTAGTTGTTATAGTTTGGGCTTCTAATTCCAAATGGGTTTTCGATATGCCTTCCAACATTCACTCACTAAAACTCACCAAATGAAACGAGTAGCAAAAAAAAAAAAAAAACACAACAACAACTGGAACTATAAAAAGGATAAAAGTCCTTTGAAGCAAAAATATCTGTGACAACTCATTCATTCGTTCGATTTCGATTGCCACTTGCACACAGCACAAATCGTTAGAGATATCCTTTTTTTTTTTTTTTTTCTCTTTTTTTTGTATAGAAGTAGTAGTTGCTGTTGTTGAGCTGGAATGGAAGTTCTTTTAGCCTCGTTTTCATTTCCTGTATAGGAATCTAGTAGTTCTAAAAGTTCAATGTAAAGAGCAATCTTCAATAAAGATACATAAATACCTACAACCTACATAATATAAGGAAAAAAACAACAACAATCATCACCATATATAGAGGTAAATACATTTTCCTATTTCAGTGCATAACAGCGACGACGACGACGAGATGAGAGCATCAGATGAACTTCAAGCATTTTAAAAGCTCAATGTTGTTACCATAGTAAAGGGTGCAACTATTTAAAATCAATAAATAAAAAAAAAATGTTTATAGATATAGGAATATGTATTTTAAGAACTCTTAAGCTCAAGTTGATGTCTTCACAAAATAAACGTTATACCTGCACTCTTGAGCTTCAACTACTGTTACTGATGTTTTTTTTTTTTTTTTTTTTTTTTTTTTTTTTTTTTTTTTTTGATTGTGCATAGAATGAGTAAGTTTTGAATAGAGGATGCATGTAACTTCACACATTTGCCAGTAAGGTGAAATGAGTCAGTCAGTCAGTTGGAAAGTCTGAAGAATTCCAACAGAATTGATGGAAAAAGTGAAAAATCAAATCAATACTCCTATACACACACAGCAGGTTTAGGGGATATAGAAGAAAATAAAAAAAGAAACGAAAAAAATTCAATAACAGGACAAATCCGAAGAAGTGAAGTGAAAATATTATACCCGGTGCACACTTTATTTTCTGCAGTTACAACTAAGTTTGTGTAAAAAAAATTGTATTTCCTTCAACTGGCAATAAACGAAGTGAGGAGAAGCCATCATTGGCATGGTATAGTGGGTTAAGAAGGTAAAGTAAGTTTCGAAGTTTGGTCATCGTAATGCTAAGAATCACAATGGAATGAGAAATCATCTCAGCGATGTGAATTAGACCAGTTTAAAATTATATGGTATAAATATTTACAACCATTTTCAAGTATTGATTTGGTCCATTAATCACTATTGTGACAAAAATACTCATATGGAAAATATAATTGGTATAAATTAAAAATTATTTTTATACCAGTCAATCTTAAAAACTGAAATGGGTATTTCGAAAATAAACTGCTATTTAAATCGCATAATATTAAAGCCACAGTAGTAAAGATAATTTTATACCAGTTTATACCAATCAACAATCAAGTATAGAATATAACTGACATTTTTCAAATACAAAAAAATTGTTACCACAATTATTATTTCATTTATATTTATTTTCTTACAACCTTAAAACAATTCCTATAATTTGTTTCGAAGAGTCTTCAATCGAATTCTTAAATCGTATTTAATCAACAACAAACTGAAATAATTTAATAGATTTAAATTTATAGTTTTTTTTTTTTTGACAAAATTAAAAATTTAAAAAAAATTCGAAATTAGATTAAAAAGTAATACAAAACTGTAACTACTGTAAATAAAAACAATTTTATTGAAAATAAAAACCAAATTTATACATAATTTCGATTTATTTATTGGTATAGAAATGCACATAAAAACCAGCGAATAGTCATATTGATTATTTAACTATTTTAAACTAAAAGACAAAACAACTGTACATTATGCTACTGTTGACCAGTTTATACCAGTTAATAATTTTTTACCTCATTTTTTAGACCAGTTTATACAAGTTATTAATTTTTTTCCATTTACTTTGTATATCTGTTTAATCACTGTTTAAGACATGAAAAATGTATCTATCCAAAGAATATATTGTTATTTGCCATACTTATTGCAGTTGGTTTTTTCATTTATACTAGTCAGAGAAGAAAAATCAGTAGGACCTATGGAAAATAAGATAAGAGAGAATACATTGTTAGTGCCAATCTCAACTAAGGACGCTCGTTTATGGTACTCTTTGTAAGATAAAGATTTTATACCATTAAACCCATACAAATAAAAATCTTAAATTGACTTTTCATTGCTATCTGGCATGAAAATATTATAATTATTTTAAATTATTCGTTTATAGTATTTGATTTATATTTTAACGATTTTATACCAATCAACCAATACTTATAAAAAATATTTTTTTCCCAAAATTTCATTTCATATTGAGTTTTTTATTTATATTTTTCGACTTTGAATCGAAAATATTTTATTTCGGTTCTATCCGGTGATCTGTAGACGAAAAATATATGATGTTATAATAGTTAATTTATTGGTATAAACTGTTAAAATATACATAGACAATATCAGTTACCAGTGTAGTGATATTCACATGCTTGTTCATTAGTGAGATATACTTATTTAAGATAATAGATAAAAAATAAAAAAACTAAAATCAGTCGCTGAGACAATTGAACCAGATTATACCAGTTTTTTTTTTTTTTTTTTTTTAAGTAAAATTTTGCAGTTTAAAATGTTAAAAATGTAATTCATTTGACAATTTTCTTCCATTTAAAAAATACAATGAATTTTATTTTAAACTCACAAACACGACACATATTTTGTATTAACCCAGTTTATTGCACTTTGAAGAAAAAAACTTTTTTTTTTTTTTAGGAGAAGAAAATGATATCTTTTATTTCTTTCCCATCCAACCAACCAACACACCTGTATCGGATTCTCTTACTTTTCTTTTCTCCAAATCTAACCAAGCGGATCCTTTACTGACATAAATCAATTTTTTTATCCCTATATCCTATCATCGTATTCCTGGATTGTCCCAAGCACATGTGTGACAAAGGAAAAAAAAGAAGAAAGAAAAAAAAAATTGCCATGAATCTCTCTCGTTGTTTAATCCAACAGAGTCAAGCGTCTAACATTCATCCACTCACATATGTCTAGGAAAAACAATTTATGATCTAATAAAGTCAAAGTGACTTTGTAACACTTTTGAAGAAAAAAAAAAAAAAAAAAAAAACAACACAAACAAAAACAAAAAAACACACACTCATATACATATATAGTTATTGGAAACATAAGGTTCATCAAAGCAAATCACAAGAATATATATGTAGGAGATGAAAACTTTTTATTTGACTTTTTGCGGTTCAAGAAGGACTTTTAGTCCTTGAAAATAATGTAAGCAAAACTTTTATGCATCAAAATGATTGATGGAAACTAATGAGAAGAAAGTTATGTACAAACATATATATGTATACCTTTATTTATTCTTAAGTTAAAAGTTTTGTTTAGTTTTTTTTTTTATTAATTTAATGGATGAGCAGTTTTGTAAGTTATACTTTTAAATTGATATCAGAGATATAATAGTGGGTGTATTCGAATGAATTTTTCTTTATTAGAAAGGTACATTATCTAAATATTTAAGAATGATCATTTCTTTAAGTTCGATTAAACAGAAGTAGTGCAAGAAGTCAATTTTGTACAACCAATAAGTATCAAAAGTAAATTATGAAATGGCATAATCTAATTTTTTTTATAATTTGATATAATTGGAGAGTTTTTAGGTACTGACAGACAAGTGGTTTAGTCTCTGTTGTTGTATTTTGAGTTGCGATTCCATTTATCCAGTTCCAGATTTTTGAAACCAGTTCCATGTCCTGTAACTATAACATCTACCAAATTCACCGAATAACGTTGAAAATAGAGCGAAACTCATTATATTTGTTTGAATTTCCACCTTTCTTCATTGAATTTTATCGATGCGATAGTTACAGAACTTATGCCGTTTTTTTATTGATATTAATATGAGAAATATAGGACCTTTTAAGAATCAATAGTATGACGAGATTTATTATTTAAAAGGACTATTTTTCCCTCTGTGATTGTCTGATTTTAAGTTTCTAAGGAAATTGATTTCAAGACCGCATTACTTGAATTATTTGAATAAATTTTTAGTCCATATTATTCAAAAGGTATGTTTTCAAAATCTTGGACAAAGCTACTAAAATTTAATTTAATTGAATCATGAAGAAGTAGGTATTGCATGAAGCAAATCTTCTAAACCTAAGCCGAAGACTATATCAATAACTATTAAATAATAGTTTCAAGAAGCTAACCCTGCTTTATTAACTAACTGTTTACTTTTGAAGACAATATCGATTTCCCGTAGAATTATCTAAATAAGTATTCGCCAAATTGTTAGCCTTATGGATTTTTCTAACGAAGTAGTGTCATAAATTTAATTTCTTCTTATTTCTCATGTTTTTTTTTTTAATCCTATAATAATGTCCTTGTTCTGATTTAATTCTTTTAAATTCTCCTGTCAGATAGGTAAAGATAAAGATAATAATAATTATACTATTGAAACGTGATTGTGTCACTTGATATAAGTAACAGGATATGTATTTGTTTTGTTGACATATTTTTATTCGATAGGTATGTATGTATATCAATATACAAATTATAAATAGTACGAAATCGAATTAAATTCAAAATTAAAACCTTTTAATAGGACAAATATATATATATATATATAAATAGATATTTAATAATAATATATAAGGATATAAATTATCGGACAAGTAGTAACTACCTAACCTACATATGTATATATTTTAGGTACCTAAAAATTTAATTTCATGACTTTATTTGGATATATGTATTTGCACAGTGCCTATGCATATTATATGAACATATGTACCATCTGTATTATTCATGTACATATAATAAATATACAAAAACACAACTAATAAACCAATATTATGCATCGATGGAGAATATTCAAGGAATTTGTTTGAATATTAATTGGATACAAATAGAATTTATTGTCAAGAGACAGAAACATGTTAATTACACCTCAGGTGTTAGTGTCACAGTTGGATTGCTAATTTATGTTATATATAAGAATATGTACACACAAATATACATACATACAACATGTTGTTTATGGGGAGACCAGTGAAGAGAGTTCTTCAAACAGACACTCTTTTATTTCGACTTAAATTTTAGATTTTTACTAAAAACCTGTTTTAATATGATTTATAATATTTTTAAATTAAAACAATCTACCGTACGACAAATGCTGTCTGCCGCATAAATAAATATAAAACATACAAATAACATGCGTGTAAATCGCTGATTATGTGATGCGCTTTATAATGGCAAGAGAAAAAGATACTACTGAATCATTGTATAACAAAAAAAAAAAAAAAAAAGTCATGTGGAATAGACTGAATTTCAACCCATAAAACCGGCGAAATAGTTCAAAGCAATATTCATTTTGTCATAATGGATAAATTTATCATGAATATTTCAGGGTTTATTGATAAATATTACATATTCCTAAAAAAAAAGTTTCTTCGCTATAACCAAGTTAAATGACTCTCAGCCTCTTGTACTGTTTAAAAGAAATATAAAAAACAAAACTTTCTTTAAAGGAAATCTCTACAATAATATGTATAACTATACTTACAATTTGAAATGACATAATTTATTGATTAATAAGTTTATATAAGGAGTTGTACTTTGTTGCTTACCTGAAAGAAAAAAAGAAAACAGAATATATTAGAAAAACTTGTAAAAGTTAAGTTTAATTTTTGTTTTTAAATTAATGTAAAATTTGTATAATTTTGTTTTTAAGAATAATAAGCTGCTTTTAATAAATAAATAAATGCATGACTAAGTCAAACTTAATTGTTTTCTTAGTGTAATGCCAAAATCAATATGGTGGAAAAAGCATTTTCATCCGAGATAATTTTGCTGTGTACAGTAAAGGTATATTTAGTCCCACAAATGCCAACTTTCTCGCAATATGCTTAGCTGCAACTCAAATGGTCGGTTCGTTTCTTTATTAAACTTGGTAGGTATAGATACTTTTTTTGGGACCTTCCACTGATACAGTTTTTTTTACATTTTTTTACGACTTCTCATATACATTTTTTTAGCAATGAAGTAAAATTATATTTTTCTCAACAAAACCACATTCTTTTTCTTTAATTATTTACCGTAAGATCGCCTATCTTACGGCAAACAATTTGAAAAAAAACTGTATGGTTTTGTATATAAAAAAAAAACATATTAATGCGGCACCTCTCCATGATGTACCGTTTTATCGAAAACGATTCAACTGAATTTGATAAATTTTTGGATTGTGTACTTACATTTTTTTACATAAAAATAAATTTTAAATAAAAAAAAATCATTCCCATTTTTGGAAATTCTATGTAATATTTTGAAAATCAAGCGATTCTTTTAAATTACCTGGCAGATTTTTAACAAAATGAATTAATTAATTCCTATCTTATTTTTCTCGAACCCAGAAAGTTCAAAATTATTTATTTTTTGAAAATTCGATATTTGCAAAATGGTCACATTTTAACATTGAAAATGTTTATAGGGTCGTTTTGATCAAAGTATGGTGTTACCAAAATGAACAAAGATATAGAATGAACTCTAGCGTATAGGGGGAGGGAGAACGATTGAATTTTTGGTTGGTGTTACCAAAGAAACTACCAAAATGAAAAAATTGAAGAAAAAAACACAAGTGATGAATTTCAGCCAGCGTACATAAATTTTGATCATCGCCAACGGACGAGATTCAGTGTCCTTTTAGAACTATATTTCATCACGGCAAAAGAAAAAAAACAAACAAAATATGTATGTATGTAGGTACGTAACTACAAAGAACATATTGATAGAAGGGAGAAGACGGTGGAGTGTGTGCAATAAAAAAAAACACGTGGCAAACAAAATTGGCTTTGCATCGGTCACAAAAATGATATATGTACATATAATTATTATGTTTATGTAGGTATGTATGTATGCATGTAGGTATGTACATATATATGCATGTAGGTATGTGCATGAACATTAATTGTAGTAGGTATTTTACAAATATTAAAATCGTAAAGGTTGGATTTGGTTGGTTTGTTTGGATTATAACTTCTGTTCTAATAATCGGATGTTTGAGGTTAAGGTCTTAAAATTAAGGTAAAATGTCAGTCTTTTAAATCAATCAATTGTTGAACCTAGAATATGCATAGTTCGGGTAAAAACTTAACTAAGTTCTAAATCAATTTGGTTGTTTAACCTAGAATATGCATAGGTACCTACTTGAACCTCTTATATAAAATTATAACTTAAGTTCTAAGGACCAGATCATGAAGATTAAGGTCTTTGTTAGCTTCTAAATTTTATTCTAATAATCGGGTGTTCGAGGTTAAAGTCTCAAAATTAAGGTAAAATATGACAAAAGTTGATTTTTTTCTAAATCAACCTAAAGAACCTAGAATATGCTAGACAACGTTTGGGTAAAAACTTTACTAACTTCTAAATCAATTTGATTGTTTAACCTAGAATATGCATAGGCACCTACTTGAACCTCTTAAATAAAATTATAGCTTAAGTTCCAAGGAGCAAATCATCAAGGTTAAGGTCTTGGTTAGCTTTTAACTTCTACTCTAATAATCGGATGTTTGGGATTAAAGTCTTAAAATAAGGTAAAATGTTAAAAAAGTTGATTTTTTTCTAAATCAACCTAAAGAACGTAGAATATACTAGACAACGTTTGGGTAAATTACGCGACTCGATATTGTTAAATTGATTAAAAGATGAGTTCAAAATATTTTAAAATAAAATATTATAGAATAAAAACAATTACCAGTGAGGTGGGGCTTCGCATCAAATTCTTTGTAAATTTTGTCTCGATTTAAAAAAGGTTTGCCTGGACAGTAAATCAAATGTCTTGATGGCTTTATACAATATACATAGTTCAATGATTTGAAATACTTGTAAATCAATTTGAAAAAAATTAAAAATCTTTTGATTTTCTCATCAACCGTCAAATTGATAAAATAACAAGCCAAATCGCGGGTTGATTCAACAACAACCAACTGAGTCGAGAACTAAGTTGAACCGTATATGATGTATACTTAAATTGATCTGTAATTCAGTAACCTTTCTGCAAAGCTAAGCTAAGCAAAAATGTCAAACACCTAGATATACGGTGAGATAGATGGTATGTAACTTTAATTTCGTGTATAAGTGCTGTACCGGTGCGGATGAAAATGAGTATGATTGTGTAATGGCAAATTAAGCTACAATTAAGACTAAGATCTTATTAAAAAAATTATACAACATTAATTTAACCGCCAACTGGGAAGTGACACTAAATATACAAATTGGTACTTCAGACTGTAGAATGGTTTCTAAGACAGTTTGTGAAGTTATAATGCAACAATAGTATACAAAATACAAATCACAAAGATTAGACATGTTTTTGTTTTATTGACGTAATACAAGTCATTTTCAATGTCCCCATAGTTACTCTATGAGTGAAATCTGTAAATTTTTTATAAAATTAATTTTTAACTTCGCCCTACTAAAGCCTAAAAATCGCGTCAAATTTTTGTTTGTATTCCTTCTTAAATATTTACAAAATTTAAAAAATAAAAATTAGTTTGCTAAAAAACCGCTTCAACGATTTTAAAATTTGTATTCTTATTGATTAAGATTTTTTTTAAAGAAATCACATGATTTATTTTCTATTTTTGTGTACTCACATAAGGTAGTACCTTAAACTAAACTACAGATAGCTACGTTTTTGATAGATGATATTCAGACTTTAAAACCATAGTATAATCCTACATAAGAGCAAGTACGTCTGACCCAAGAGTGCACTTTATTTTCATTTGTTCTGAAGAAAATCAAAATGCTTTAGGTGTGCTACCGTGCGCATATAATAGTTTATCTCAACATTTATTTTTTTTTTTAATTTTATACCTACATACATGGATTTGACAAAAGAAAGAGAGACACCAATTAAATATTTTTGAAAATATACAAAAAAATCCGTTCCGCCAGAAGTTAAATAAAAATACAAAACGTTTCAAATTAATCACTTCCTACGAACAAAAAAAAAAAAGACTTGTCTCTTATTCTAAATCTCACTTCACCTTTCACCCTGCATCATAACACAAACAAAATAACAAAAACCTTATCATAAATATAAAAACTTTTTTTTATGAAAACCCCATTGCATTGAGGTTATCATTTAATTAAGCAAGCAAAGCACAAAAAACAGCTTTTGAAAAACCCATTTAAAATACCATATCTTTTCGAAATTTATATGCACACTTCACTATTTTCATCCTTTTCCTTATCTCTCATCACACTACAAAAAGACACCTTCATAAAATACGAACAACACATACATATGTAGGTAGATACATATTTATATACGAATTATTATGTGGATATTGCCATCAGTGTATTTATCCAAAAAATTGTATTGTTTTGTGATGAAGTAATAAAATTTAACCCTTGACATTACAAATCGGACCTACGGTACGTATGTTCGAGGACAGGATCGATCCAGTTATTTTATGTATATCTCATCTAGCTAGTAAAACCTTAAATAGGTGGGCTTAAAAAAAAAAAAGAAGATTGAAATAGAGAGACAAAAAAAACGACTAAAAAGATATTTCATATTTTATTAAGTTTGACCCGAGTTTTTTGTGTGGTTTTTTTTTTTATTTGTTTGGATGTACATTATGTTTTTATTTACATTAAAAGTATTTTCGTATTTTGTTTCGTTTTTTTTTATCGACATTGTAAATAAAGATTCTTTTTCTTTTGTGAATAATTTTATATTATGGGGGAAGGAAAACGAAAAATAGTAAAAATTTATAAAATAAAACACAAATAAAAATAAGAATAAAAATAAAAATAAAAACAATTCTTACGTCGAGTGAGAGCGCTCGCTGTCTGTAGGAAGATAATATAGAACAAAGATCCGAAAATAAGGACTAAGTATAATAATATTATATAGAGAATCCCATTTTTCTGAAAATTTTATTATTCTTGGGAGTATCTCTTGGTTGTTTTATTATATGAAAAGATAAGTCCTTTTTGTAACTCTTTTATTTTCTGGATAATTTTTTTTTTTTTTTTGGTTCTCTTCAATTAGAGACGACTAAACGAAAGAATTAAGAATTGAAAAGTCCATGATTTAGGTAAGCTAGGTAGGGTAGGGTAGGTACTTGATTTAAAAGTTTTATATTGAAGATAAAGAGTTATATGACCATCAGGGATATAAAATAATTAAGTTAGGGATTAATTCATTTATTGGGTTATTTATTGAAGTAATTGTGCTTATTATTTTTGCAACCGGGAAGAATAGCAGGAACTTATTATTTTTTACTTTTCAATTTTTATAGGTTTCAATAATAAGAGCACATACATATACGAGTTAGGTATATAGAAGGTAGATTATAGAAAAAAAAACTTTTTAGATCGTTTTTCTTCCTAGGAGATTAAAAAAGTAAACTTACAAATAGAAATATAGATGTCGATATTAAGACTTATTTTTTGGTTTTAATTTAACGAAGCCGAAGCCGAAGCCGAAAAGAGACTTAAAATATCTCTTAACATCTTATTTCGTAATCAGCCCCAAGTTTAAAAATAGATTTTTTTTTATAAAAAAAGGGTTTATTAATAGATATAAATAAGCAATACATGCATTGATTAATCAACGTGCTGTCTATTTAAAATTTAATTTATAAAAAATAATTTTTTTAATTTTTTTGATACAATATAGTTACGCTAGAAAAGCACCATCAATGTTTCAAAAAATTATCAGACAAAAAGTTAGCCTTTTTTTTTAAAATTCGATGAAATTTACAGCATTTCTGAATTTTTTTTTATTAAAACAGTAAAAAAAAAATAAAGGTCCGTTCAAAAATTTTCGAATGGAATTTTTAACTTTTTTCATCATAACTTTTTTTTACGGTGTAAAAAAAAATAAATGAATAACAAGCGACTTTTATCAAAGCAAAATTTTTTCAAAAAAAAAAAAATGTAAAGGTTTTTTTTTTCGGCGCTATTCAATTTTGTCATCAAAACTTTTATTTCCGTTCAGTACCTACCTAAAAAAATAAAAATGATTTATTAAGAATTTATCAATCCAAATCGACTGTCGTAGTTCTTTCAAAAACTTATTCATTTTTGAGGCGCCTACTGGTGAGAGTATGTTTTCTTATATAGGGTGGGCATGATACAAGTTTCTTTTTAAAAATGCAATAAAATGAACAAAATAAATTTTTTCCATGTATAATGGCTTTATTAGTAAGAGCAAATATTCCCATTAATGATGGAAAACAACGTCGTCGTTCAAGTAGCTGCCTCGGGTGGCTTCAAAGTAGCGCATTCTGTCACTCCAATTTTCCAAGACCTTGTTGATGGTTTCAGGCTGTAGCTCATGGATTGCTTGGATGATGTTGGCCTTAAGTGCCGTTTCCGGATTGTTGGCATAACATCGGTCGTTCACGGTCCCCACAAAAAAAAATTCCAAAGAGATCAAATCGCAGCCCCGAAGCGGCCAATTGACAATGCCAAGAAGGCTGATAACACGATTTGGGAATTTGATGCGCAAAAGATCGATTGTGGAATTGACTGTGTGGCATTGCCAGCCATCCTGCATGAACCAGAGGTCTTTCGAATCCATGTCTTCAATTTCAGTAGAAAAAAAAGTTGGTTAACATGGCTCTGTAACGCACACCGTTGACCGAAACGTTTTCGAAGAAAAATGGTCCAATGATACCACCACTCCACAATCCGCACCAAACTGTCGCTCTTTGTGGATGCATTGGCTTCTCGACAATAACGTGTGGGATTTCCGAGCCCCAGATGCGGAAATTTTGTTTATTAACGTAGCCGCTGACATAAAATACACATCTTTCAAAAAACGCACTGTAACAGCGGGAAACAGCTGTCAGTGTCAAAATAACCTATATTTTAAAAAGAAACCAGTAGATGCCCCACCCGTTATTAGATACTGTCAGTAAAAAAAAATCGATATCGTACTTTTTTGAAAAAAAAAAACGATCTTTATCATGCATATTAAATAACATTCAGTAAAAATAATGACTTATCGAGATTTTATCAAGGCAAATCAATTAGGTACTTTTTTAAAAAATTCATTTTATTTTGACAGCTCTATTGGGAGTTTTTTTTTCATTTTTTTTCAAAGTTTCTTGTTCCGAATTTCTATTTATTTTTTTTTTATCATAACTTTTCCTGGTCAGTTAACAAAAATGACGGTAAGTAACCGGAAACGAAAATTTTGTACAAAAGGATCGAAAATTAGTTAAAATTATAAGAAGCAGTAGGAGAATAGTAGAAATAGAGTAAGTCATTGTTAAAAAGGTACCATCTGACCAAAGGACATTTTTGCGAGATAGCCCCGGCAGCATTAGGTAATAGGTATATTTCGAATTATAAGACTGAAAATTGATACATGAATTGAGTATGTTATTGAACCTACATCTCTCCTAAGGTTTAATACTGAATTTATTTCATAAAAAAGCAGTATTTTTCCTAGAATGAAAATCAATATTTTATCAATACCTACTTAAATAACAATTTGTTAACATTGTTTTAACATTGAAAATGTTTATAGGGTCGTTTTGATCAAAGTATGGTGTTACCAAAATGAACAAAGATATAGAATGAACTCTAGCGTATAGGGGGAGAACGATTGAATTTTTGGTTGGTGTTACCAAAAAAACTACCAAAATGAATAAAATGAAGAAAAAAACACAAGTGTTGAATTTCAGGCAGCGTACATAAATTTTGATCATCGCCAACGGACGAGATTCAGTGGAGGAATTATTAAATTCGAAAAATGCTCGATTTGAGCCCACTTAGAAGCCTATAACTTTGGTTATAATTATTGAATGTTCAATATTAAGCTAGATAATTAAAGTTTAAATGAAAGGCTACAAATCTGCATACAAATTTTTGCAAAATCGTAAAAAATTTCATACTAGAAACTTGAAAAACTGTCTTTTTAGAACTATATTTCATCACGGCAAAAGAAAAAAAACAAACAAAATATGTATGTATGTAGGTACGTAACTACAAAGAACATATTGATAGAAGGGAGAAGACGGTGGAGTGTGTGCAATAAAAAAAAACACGTGGCAAACAAAATTGGCTTTGCATCGGTCACAAAAATGATATATGTACATATAATTATTATGTTTATGTAGGTATGTATGTATGCATGTAGGTATGTACATATATATGCATGTAGGTATGTGCATGAACATTAATTGTAGTAGGTATTTTACAAATATTAAAATCGTAAAGGTTGGATTTGGTTGGTTTGTTTGGATTATAACTTCTGTTCTAATAATCGGATGTTTGAGGTTAAGGTCTTAAAATTAAGGTAAAATGTCAGTCTTTTAAATCAATCAATTGTTGAACCTAGAATATGCATAGTTCGGGTAAAAACTTAACTAAGTTCTAAATCAATTTGGTTGTTTAACCTAGAATATGCATAGGTACCTACTTGAACCTCTTATATAAAATTATAACTTAAGTTCTAAGGACCAGATCATGAAGATTAAGGTCTTTGTTAGCTTCTAAATTTTATTCTAATAATCGGGTGTTCGAGGTTAAAGTCTCAAAATTAAGGTAAAATATGACAAAAGTTGATTTTTTTCTAAATCAACCTAAAGAACCTAGAATATGCTAGACAACGTTTGGGTAAAAACTTTACTAACTTCTAAATCAATTTGATTGTTTAACCTAGAATATGCATAGGCACCTGCTTGAGCCTCTTATATAAAATTATAACTTAAGTTCTAAGGACCAGATGATCAAGGTCTTGGTTAGCTTCTAACTTCTACTCTAATAATCAGATGTTTGGGATTAAAGTCTTAAAATAAGGTAAAATGTTAAAAAAGTTGATTTTTTTCTAAATCAACCTAAAGAACGTAGAATATACTAGACAACGTTTGGGTAAATTACGCGAATCGATATTGTTAAATTGATTAAAAGATGAGTTCAAAATATTTTAAAATAAAATATTATAGAATAAAAACAATTACCAGTGAGGTGGGGCTTCGAATCAAATTCTTTGTAAATTTTGTCTCGATTTAAAAAAGGTTTACTTGGACAGTAAATCAAATGTCTTGATGGCTTTATACAATATACATAGTTCAATGATTTGAAATACTTGTAAATCAATTTGAAAAAAATTAAAAATCTTTTGATTTTCTCATCAACCGTCAAATTGATAAAATAACAAGCCAACTCGCGGGTTGATTCAACAACAACCAACTGAGTCGAAAACTAAGTTGAACCGTTTATGATGTATACTTAAATCGATCTGTAATTCAGTTACCTTTCTGCAAAGTTAAGCTAGGCAAAAATGTCAAACACCTAGATATACGTTAAGATAGATGGTATGTAACTTTAATTTCGTCTATAAGTGCTGTACCGGTGCGGATGAAAATGAGTATGATTGTGTAATTGCAAATTAAGCTACAATTAAGACTAAGATCTTATTAAAAAAATTATACAACATTAATTTAACCGCCAACTGGGAAGTGACACTAAATATACAAATTGGTACTTCAGACTGTAGAATGGTTTCTAAGACAGTTTGTGAAGTTAAAATGCAACAATAGTATACAAAATACAAATCACAAAGATTAGACATGTTTTTGTTTTATTGACGTAATACAAGTCATTTTCAATGTCCCCATAGTTACTCTATGAGTGAAATCTGTACATTTTTTTTTTAATTTCTACGAAACAATTAGCTAAAATAAATGTTTTCAATTGCTTCTCAAAAAAATATTTTTTTCTCCGGTGATCCATACCATAATTATATTAGTCTCAAGTTTTTATACCTATTATGCTCGTATACATAGATCTTGGAAATTTATTCTACATATTTCACCTAAATTTACCTACTTAAAATATTTGTATTGTTTTTTTTTTTTTTTTTGTTGCTTGAAGACAAGACAAATTCTTGTGAAATTTATGGAATCAATAATATTTTTGTAACCCTTGAATACCGAATTTCTTGCCTTCTGGGTCAAAAAAAAAAATATTTGTCTACTATACGTTAGAAAAAATTTACTTATACATAAGTAGGTGTATACCTACAATCCTACACTTAAGTTGTAATGCAAAAAAATAATAATAAAAAAAAACAAAGAAAATTCATAAACCTGAGTGGGCAAAACACGCTTTTCCTTTTCCAAAAACGCCAAAACCCAAAAAATAAAATTTGCATATTTATTTCAACGAAAGTTTGAGGATGATGGTAGAAAAAATAAATATAAATATAATAAAACATAGCATTATATCTATAAACTGCAGGGTGTTGTTTATTTTAGAGACTTCAACCAGAAATAATTTTGTTTAGGAATCTTAGAAATTTTCTGAGAAATAATAATTTATTTCTTAAACAGAAAAAATCACTCACCAAGTTTTCAGAGATTGAAAAGAATAATTTAAAAAAAAAAAAAGCTTTTCCTCAAAGTCTAAATATTTAGAAATTGATTGGTTATAATGGGTGATTTTTTAAGAGGTTTAGAACTTTAAAAAAAAAAAAACACACAAAATTCGAAAAAATGAATGAAATATTTATTTGAATCGACCTTGCAATTTAATGTTTAAAGATAATTTCATGCAAATGTTGACCGCGGCTGCGTCTCAGGTAGCCCATCCGCTGAGTCCAATTTTGGCATACTCTTTCACACATATCGGCCGGTATCTCACGAATGAATGCATGGATGTTGGCTTCCAGTGCGTCAATCAAAGCGGGCTTGTCCCTATAGACATTAGCCTTGACATACCCCCACAAAAAATAATCTAATGGTGTCAAATCGCACGATCTAGGCGGCCAATTGACCGGCCCGAAACGTGAAATTAACTGTTCACCAAACTCGCCTCGCAATTGCGCCATTGTTTCGCGTGCTGTGTGGCATGTGGCACCGTCTTGTTGAAACCACATATCATGCAAGTCAAGAACTTCCATTTCGGGCAAAAAAAAGTTTGTTATCATCGCTCGGTAGCGTTCACCATTGACAGTAACGCTGCGATTCGCATCATCTTTGAAGAAATATGGCCCAATAATGCCGCCGGCCCATAAACCGCACCAAACAGTGGCTTTTTCGGGATGCATTGGTAGCTGTTGCAATGCTTCTGGCTGATCTTCACTCCAAATGCGGCAATTTTGCTTATTTACGTACCCATTCAACCAAAAATGAGCCTCATCGCTGAACACAATTTTTCGATAAACAACATTTCGAACCGAGCACGAATTTTGATAGTAAAATTCAATAATTTGCAAGCGTTGTTCATTTGTAAGACGATCCATGGTTAAATTGCAAACCAAACTGAAGCTGTTTGACAGTGACACAAGGTACTAAACACACGTCAGCTGTCAAAACCAGTGTTGCCAAAACCAAACCAGCTTAAAAATCACCCGTTATAAACAAAATTATAAACATACTTTTTTAATTAAATTATGTCAAATGTAATTTGATTTTGCTGCGATCAACCATGAAAGAGATATAACATGTTAGACCAGTTTATACCAATCAGAGAGAGAGATAATCATGTTTTTGTTTTCTATTCGCTTGAAATGAACAAGAAATTGCCTAATAATATGTGAGAAAAATATTATTTTGGTCACATGTGAATTTAACAGTTTTGTGTCTTATCTTTTAGATCCTTAAATGGAAGGATTCTACAACAATGCAAGTGCAGTCACTTAAGAAGTCAGTTTTTGATCTCTAAACTTCTTTATCGGAGCTATATTTAAAAGATTTTGTAACAATTTATGTTTAAAGCTGCGTTACGTTTAAAGCTACGTTACGTTTAAAGCTACGTTACGTTACGTTCGCTTTATGTTGACGTTGGCTTGTGAAACTAATATTTAGTATACTAGTATACATGACAAAATGTTGATCAACTTCATAATTATTAGTGACCTATACAGTTAAAGGCAAACGCTTATGTAAACAAGTCTTTACCGTGAGACCCGAACCCGAAACTTATACATTCATGTTTTTAACAGACAGATGCGCTTAGTCTTTTTTTTCTAAGACTATAACACCCTTTTCATCTGTTGTCAAGCAGTAATGGCTTCAACCTGAACTTATGCTAATATGTCAAATCACAATAACCGAACATCCCATATGGTAAACAGAAACACACACACATACACATATGTGCAAACAGTTTCATTTGGTGGTGTTTACGTCCATAGCAACAGTATTCTTCTATATCATCATATGTAGGTAGGTACCTAACTCCTATCTGATACCATCTTCACCTCTCACAGCCAAACTTATGTGTCCCAGAGATTTTGTCTTATTTGGTATAAAAAACAAAAAATGTTAGAAAAAGAACCCACAGGATATTGTTTTTGTTTTATATTAATTTTTTGAATTTATCTATAGAAACATACAACATACGCGTTTACTTCACTCTCATGTTGGTTAACTTAATGCATTTTAATGAAAAGCCTCATCACTTTGGATTTTTTATTTTCAAAAAAATTCGTCGAACAAAGAAAAAATCGATTATGCTACCGCTGAAGCAGGCAAGGTTGTTTGTGTGTTTGTGTGTTTTTTTTTTTTTTTTTTTTTTTTTTTGGAAGGAAAAGAAGAAATCAGACTTTTTTCACTCGAATTCACCATTCTGCTTAACACATAGGAAAATGCTTTATCACCATTTTCCTGTGAGTGAAATGAACAATCCAGTGAAGCATAATCATTAGTTCCTTTGGCATTATTATAGAAAGAACTATTTGGAGGCACGTCGTCGTCGTCCTCGTTGTGTCGTCATCTAATGTTACCAAGGGCATACACACCCACACACACAAAAGGATTCCAAAAAGGATCTTTGATAGTCAAGAGTGTTTTCTTTATATATATATATAATCACTGTATAATGATTAAGCACTAAAACGGTTTTTTTTTTTTTATTTATTCTTCAATGACAAACACAGAAGTATATATAATATAGGATAAGAAAAAAACTAAGGCATCTAAGTGTCCTTATTCTTGCGCCACGCAGGCCACCGTCGTCGAGGTTTTTTTGAAACGGAAGTGCCTATAGAAGATGTATGATGGCAAACAGGACTTATACCTAAACTTCACCTATAGGCCAACTATACAACGCACCATAAGCGACAGGACGAACAATTCTTTCAACCGTTTCCAACCAAGAGGTGTACCATACATAACATATACACTACATAGACTTTACCAAAAGGAGAGTGTTTTAGCTTTAAATCTTTCATCATTATTTTATAATAACTACTACATATATATTTTTTTATTTTTTTATTTATATTATTTTTAAAATAACTTTTTTTTTTAAAGATGATCCATACAGTGGGAACAACAAGAACAAGATTTTATATTTTAATAAATGACTTAAAAATTTTTACTCAATCAATCATTAGAAAAATGTAATAACTACCGAAACTCAAGAAGGACAACAAACGATACAAAATATCTAAGAGATATCAAAGAATATCTGATAGCCAGCCAAGTTCTCGGCACTTATACTTTTTACAGGTAGGGTACCACTAAACAATTTTCAACCCCCCCTATAACTTTTCTATCAATAAAGTTAAAAAACTTGAAATATAGGTACCTTAATAAATTTCAACTCCTCAGCATTAGTAGTTCCTGAGATATAAGACTTCAAAATTTGCTAACTGACTGACTGACTCACTGAAAAACTGACTGATTGACAGTTTATCAAAAATATGGAGGACTTTCCAAAACCGTAGAATCTTGTAATTTTGCATATGAAAAGTTTTCAATTAAAGGGACGTGACATTGACCTACTTTCTTAGAATTGTTTCATCGATTATATGGAGCATTTTCAATTGCTAGAACATTAGTTCTGAATTTTAAAAAAAATTAACTTGATATTTTCCCGTCAGTGGGCGTGGCATCCAACATTTTCTCAGAATTCTCATTATTTATATGTTGTACAGCTGCATTGTGAGTAGGTATAATATTAATTATTATTAGATACCATCAGTTTTTCCAGCTCCAGTTGAATCACTCTATTGTGTTAATTAAGTCGTAAATAAAAAAATAAATAAAAGTGGCCCTAATTGCCTATCCGGTGGAACACCAGAATTTACATTAAATTTTTCAGAACAATCAGAACGATTGAGGCTTTCCAGGGAATTTTTTTATATACATTTTAGCATTTTAAAAAGTGATAATTAAATGTATAAAGGGGCTTCAAACAACAACAACAACAAATTGGACACACTTCAATAATAATATTTATAAATAAATGTATCAGTCTGAGAGAGTAGCGCCATCTATTGGCGAATCCATTCTAGTAAGGAACAAAAGAAGCCAATTGTCAATTGCGTAGTGTTCCCCATTCTTCAGAATAAATATTATCTCATTCACATACAAAATGGAATTTACAAATATCGCAACCATATACCCCTGAACGTATGCAATTTTGGTTTTTACGATTTTGCGGTAAAACTTTCCAATTTAATTTGTTTTTTTATATTTATTTAATTTGGCTGACTTTAATGTCATATGGTCTCCCGAAAATCTAGACTTAAGTTAGTCTTAATAAAAAAATAATCGAAGTCAAAAATTTACCTCCATACTATATTATCTGGAATATCTCAAGATGTTATGAGGTCGGTCATGTCAGTCAGGTTTCTTTTAATGGTTTAGAGTCAGATGGAGTTACAGTAAAAATTTTAGGTATTGTTTTTGTAATTCATTTGTTTAAATTTAATTAAAAAAAAAAAAAATCTTTTACGGTGAAAGTGTGTGCAAGAATTTGGGGGCAAGTTCGGGTATGGGAACTCTTATGAAAACTCATATGTTACTCTTATACGGACGATTTTTTATAGATAAATTTCTGCCAAAACCGGAATTTCTGATGAGACGAACATTTATTTATTAAAAGTTGTTAATAGAAGGTCATTAATTTCGTGGTTTAAAAATTGGTAGCGGTGGCATTTGACACCTGTCAAACTCATATGTCATTTGAAGTATCATAATATTAGTTGAATGTTTGCTATTTACGATAATAGATCGCTTAACAATCGAACAACTCGTTAAAATTATTAAAACTTACTCACAAAAGTGGTGATTCAAACGTAGCCACCTTTTCCGCACTACGCGATGATTATGGTCCGACTACGCAAGCAATCGGTAAAATTGTGAAGAAATTTGAAGAGTTATTGATGTCGTAAGGCCTGTGCATCATCTTAATACACGCTCAGTCGAAAATATTGCTGCTGTAAGCGCAAGTGTTGCTGATGATCCGAATTTATCGATTTCCCGGTGTTCGCAGCAATTTAACGATTTTTTTTGTCAGGCGATTGAAGATCATGACTTGGATAATAATTATGTGGTTTCAACAAGACGGGGCAACAAGCCACACAACACGACCAATTATGGCTTTATTGCGTGAGAAGTTTCTAGGTCGCGTAATTTCACGTTTTGGTGACGTCAATTGGGCACCAAGATCATGCGATTTGACACCGTTGGATTTTTTTCTGTGAGGCTACGCAAAAGACCGTGTTTACGCGAATAATCCTCGAATTCTAGACGCATTAAAAACCAACAATCAGCCAGGTTCTACATTTCATTTTTGCTCGAAATGAAATTGAAGTCAATCTAATTTCAATTGATTTCAATTCTATTTCGAGTGAAAGTGAAATGTAGAACCTGGCTGAATAATCAAGTTAAAATAATAAGTTAAAAGAATCGCATGCTGCGAATCTTCCCGAAAATATCTTAAGTATCCCAAATTCACGACAATACCAAAACTCTTGCCCTTGACGTCAAAACAAAATTTAACCAAAAACTACTGCATCTGAATTTCTATAAAAATAAATACAAAATCCTTTTCAAGCCTAACTGTCAGCAGAACTTAATGCGGCTTTTAAAATCCTAAATTTTAATCCTTTTGCCTTCATTATTAAAAAAAAAAAAAAAAAACATAGATACCTAAATATAACGGTGATGCCCAAAAATTAAAAGACAACATATTATATCATTTAGAAATAATATGTGTATATGTAAGAAAAGACTCGCTAAGAAGTCAAACCACTTATATCCTTGAGAAACAAGACAATTATCTTAATTAATACCTTTTAACTTTGGCATAGGACGAAATTTACCTAGATATGTTAAGTATGGTTAAGGTACACAATAAGGCTTTTTATACAAGAGAAAGTTTTTTTTTTTTTTTTTAATTCATTAAGCCCCTATACCAATATATAAAACATATTCCACACCTTGTCATTTATTTTCATTTAACATATGGTAAAGAAATACATAGATATAAGTATATATATAATTTTATAAATTAATATGTTTGTTTTTACCACAAAGCCCTTTTTGACGTGCTAACATCTATGATAATTTCCTTGACTTCCATCTTTGCAAACCAGATTGTATCTTTATTTTTTTTTTTAACTTTTCAGCTTACTGTCCTGTATCCTTTATATTGCTCCATTTCCTTCTTCTTCTTTTTCCCAAAACAAAAAAAACTCCTCTCTTATCTTATACCTTCGTCATTCCCGTAGCTAAGTAAACATCGGCAGAAATGAATGCAAATATGAAACAAGATCCTACCTACTTGGGCTTCGCATTTGGTAAGAGCTTCATTACTCAAAGCATTTTCATCATCCCAACAAGAATCCGAGATTCCCCCAGGTTGACATCCACATTTATGCCTTAAAACACACACCTAGGTATATGTTTGGTATGTATATTGAGCTACATATAGGTTTTTACCCTTTTTGCTGAATTTGCGAAGATTTTTTTTTTTTTTTTTTTTTTGAATGTGTGTGCGCTTTTGTCCTGTTCCTATATAAATTGTATAGGTAGATAGATTATACATGGTATCCTTTGGCCTGATGTGTACCTACCAACGAACCTGCTGTATTTAATGGTACTTTCTCGCTCAGTACATGTTTGATGCCTTTGTCATGCAATCCTATTAATATGCAAACCCTTTTTGACACTTAACTTTGCATAATCTCCATAAGAAGGGAAGGCATCTCATCGTTTCCCTATGTAACACTCTTTTTTCTCTCTCCTCTTCTCTTTTCCATCCTTCATTTTATTGTTAAGTCATATAACGGGTACCTCTATTGTCATTTCCCTAATGCAATGTGGGTGAAAATTTCCTACATTATGATTGATGATAATATGATTTCGTTGCGTTAAATAATATAAAAAAAAAAAAAAAAAAAAAAAAAAAAAAAAAAAAAATTAAACTCCAACCAATTCAAAGGAACGAAAGGGGATATTTTTTTTTTTTTTTTTTTCAATTTAATGCAGTGATTCAGGATATTATGTCCTTTCTTTCTGCTTCTATATGAAAGATTGCTATACGATAGCAACAGTTGTTTTTTTTTTTATTGCTGATGGAAGAAGAAATAAATGAAATTAAGAAATTGTAGTTTCCCCCTTTGTTTCGTTTTTTTTTTTTGTCTTTTATTTTTATACAGAGGAAAAGCAAAAAAAAAAGTACAATAAAAGTGATAAAGGTCATTTAGAAGGGATAATTGCTGCTGCGGTGATTCTGATCAAAACGATTATTGTGACCAGAGAAGTTGGTAGGTAAGTCAAGCATTAACCAAAAGCTGCTATAGAGGTAATTACACTAAAGTTTTATACCTATAACGTAGCTGAACTGAATGACTGACTTAGGGTTAATACTTTACTTATAGGTACATATTGTAGGGAAGGGGTAATCATAAAACTTTGTCATTTAGTTCTACAATATGAGAGTAATTAGTACCTTTATCGTTCTGTGGATTGATTAAATTGTTCAACTAGATTGAAACCAATGATAAGAGGTCGTGTGCTAGAATGTTATTTATAGGTGTGGTTGAGGTTTTTTATATGAATACAAATATTGGTGTTATAACATACCTACATACGTTATCTTTGACTCGGTACGATTTATTCGGTTGTTTGAAACTCATGCAGTACTGCAGGCAGTGATGCATGTAGGTTTCTTTCAAATCAATTTCTATTGGAAAGAGGTTCATTAAAGCCGGGTTTACATGACTGAAATGTTGTTAAGTGCAAAGACAATTCCGCAACTTCCATTTACTACCGATTTCAGTCAAAAGTTCTGTCAAAGTTCATATACAAAAAATAAAAGTGGTCATAAATTGGTAGAAAAGGCAGTTTTGGGAAGTGTGTGGCACTTAAGTTCAATAGTTATCGACATATTATAAAACTCTAATACATTGCGATTAAATTTTCGTGACAGACAAAATTAGCCGATTGTCAGTTCCGTAGTGTTTGTTATTCTTCAGAAAATGCAATTTTCATATATGTATGTATATCGATATCATGTACCCCTAAAAGTATGCAATTTCAGTTTTTCGTGATTTGCCGATTTTTCCGGTCGAAATTTACAGTTTTCTTCGCATATAAGACCAAATATCCGCCGAAAAATTTTTCTCTCGAAAGTGCCCAGTATCAATTCCCCTTTTTTTCTTATCGTCCAGTACTCGCCGCCGCCGCCTCCCGGACAGTAGAACTGGTAAAATTAGCTTTTTGTATAGCGTGCACTTTGTCTTTCGAGAAAGGAGTTTTGAACCCATTTGTTTGGCCAAACCAAAGTAGCAGCGGTTCGCTAGGGTAATTCTTCTTCGGATTTCCACTAAGGTGTCGTTCGTGGAATTGATGTTTGTTCCGAGGTTTTTACATCTCCTTTCCTTGACTACCTCAAAATTACTGCGCTGCCAACAGTGACGTTTTGACCTAGGCGATTGACAGATGGGGCTTTGTTTGTTGATAGCATCTACTTTGTTTTGTCCTCATTCACCTTAAGACCAACGCGTTTCGCCTGTTCATCAATAGCTGTGAATGCTTCTAGTATAGCTCGCTTTGAGCGGCCGATGATGTCGATGTCGTCCGTATAACCAAGCAGTTGGGAAGACCTGTTGAAAATAGTTCCTTTCAGGTTAACACCACTTTTGCGCTTTATCTGCTCCAGGACAAGGTTGAAGAAATCACATGATAGCGCATCTCCTTTTCTTAACCCTGTACACGTCTGGAATAGCTCGGATTTGCTATTTGCGTCATGCGGTACAGCTGGATCAGTTTTTTCGGGATCCGATATCGCCAGTAGAAGCTCTTAGCGACTCATGCTATCATATGCGGGGCTTTAAAGTCGATGAAAAGTTGATGGGTCTCTTGAAATTCGTTGGTCTTTTTCAGGATTTGCTTCAATCTGAAGATTTGGTCTAATTTTACTATATGCAAGTACATGTTGACTCAACAAATAATATAGTTATTTTAACAACTTGTCCATTTTTGTAAAATAGAGCCCTTGATCTATTAAATCTTGAATTATGTAAATTTTACTTAAAATTTTGTCAATTTATTAACATAAATATCAAGTTGATTTATCTAGTTTTTGGTGTTGATTTAAAAAGATTATTTAAACTAGTGCTAAGCTAACAAGATGTCATGTAGATTTTACAGAAGTTTAATGTTGATTTAACATGACGTATGTTAAAATCTTATCTTAATAAATATTTAACATGATTAATCGTGTTTAAAAATAACAACAATATAACAATAACAATTTTACCCGATATTTTTTATTAAACTAGTCAATTTGAGAATTTGAAAAAAGATATTTTTCATTTACAAAATCCGATGTCCTGTTTATAAACGTTGTCTAACTTTAGATAACTGTCTAACTTTGGAAAATGTGTTCAAAAACCTTGTTTATTGTTGTCTTATAGTTGCCTAAGTTAGACACTAGAGTAGATTATCTTAACCGTGAATAATGTAATATTTATTTTTAATAAATAAAGCAAAGGTATATCCACTAATTTGAAAATAGTTAGACAGTGTCTAAGTATAGACAAATATCTAATAAATATGACTGTATGAGTCTTATATTTCTTAATATTAATTCTTATAAATTGATACCTACTCATAAATCATGCAATATTACTGAAAAAAATTCAACTACATATCTTACTGAAACAATAATAAATTTTTTTTAATTTCATCAGTTATGTATAGGTAGGATGAAGTTGAAGAAGAAAAACTGACTTTATTAGAATTGTGCCTAAACAGAGAAACATTCAATTAACCAAACCATTAAATTAAAAATTAATAAAAATTCGATTTAAAATTTTAAGTTTTAATAAATTTATTTTACATGATAATCCTATATTTCCCTTTAGGATAATTTAAAAAATCAAGCTCTCGGGTTTTTTAACAATTTATTTATTATTTTCCTAAAGCCACATCGTCTAAATTAATCTACCATCAGACCAAGGTGATTTTATCCATGCTGGTCTTCATTTAATATAAATTATTCAAATTTCCCTAATGATAACCTGGAATATAATATATAATAAAATATATGTATGTATGTATTTATTAAGCAACCGACAACACTGGCTCATTATATTTACTAAAAACAAACCCCGCAAGGGAGATTTTTGACTTCTAATATTTGCCCTTAAAGTTGCAGTGTAGAATTAAAAAAAAACCTATGAACGATATAATTAAGTCTGACTACCTAAAGTTTGGCTGACAGATGAAAACAAAAACAAAAATAAAATAATAAAATTAGGAAAAAACTTTTGAATACATTATGGATGCGCAGTATCTGGTCTATATGTATGCTAGAACTGGTGGTTGTCTGTCGGTCGGTCGGTTGGTTGGTCGGTCTCTGGTCAGGTCATATAAGAGTTACTTAGATTATACCTTGAACACTGCCAGCCAAAAATTTTGCCCGCTCTATGATCTACAAACCATAAAATTTAGAAATATATACGCAGATAAACTTTTTCTCAAGCGGAAGCGAGATAGAGAATTTATAAGAGGATGATAGCAGATTGGTATCATGGGAGCACGAGCACACACAAACAGAAATTCAAACCAATTCTCAGCAACAATTTATTCTGGGCATACCTTTACATAAATTAAAATGAAAATGAATTCGTCCTGGCTAGCGAATGGCGATGCGATACGATACGATGGTGGCAGCGATGGTGGCGGCGAGGGAAACCGACAACGACGACTATGGTTCTGGATGTGGTTTTGGTTTTGGATGTGAAAGCATCTCTCAGTCGCCAAAATGCAGTTTTCTCCAGAAATGAATCTCAGTAGTTATTTCTATGATAAGAATATAAAATGCATATAGGTATATACGTAACCATCTACAATCCTAATCCAGTTAGTTTGTGTAAGGACAATAATAATAATTTCATCCTGGTGTGTTCTGTTCTGTTCTGTTGTGTTGTGTTGTGTTGTATCGTTGTCGTTGCCGTGATGATGATGAAGAAATATGATCCTAGAGGAATATGGTTGATCATCAGTCTCATTCGGTTTTAATTGTTTGGCCAAACATCTGTTCGTCTCAGGAAACAGAACAGAACAGATGCATCATGTTAGGGGCCAACCGACAAGCTGAACAACCTCACTGGTTCTTCTTCTGCGAAAATGTAATCATTCTTGGTTATACGCCAACATCGATTCACACCATTTTCTAGAAGTGTTAGTGTATATACTTGATATATGTATGCGGTTAAGTTGAAATTGTATTTGAATTGCGTACGAAAAACATTTTGGTCTCGTCCTCTTTTTAGAAGTTGAAAATCACACACTTTGGAGCAAGCAAGCAAGTCGGTATAGGTATATGAGCAAAAACTCTGGATCAACAGGACAACAATTTTCGAAATTTTCATTAAAAAGCATTGTTGATGTCGTTATAAATTTTCGTTGTTATCTTTATGTATATAGCTGCTTCGCTCTGTCATACTTAGTTTTAGTTGCATTGATTATGCCCAACGGCGGCGTAAGGCAGTGCGATGCGGAGGTAAATGACAAGTCAAGTGGTTAATTAACTATTGTCCTGTGTGGAGTTAATGAATGAGAAAAGTTCGTCTGAATCTGTAGGTACATTGGTAACTGGAGTTTCGTGAAACAACGTATGTATATATGACTACTATAAATCTTGTCAATTAAATGTCAATTAAAAATTTTGAAAATGCATTAAGAAACTTTATCGTTGAGGTTAGGTAAGGTAAGGTATTATCATCAACTTTATATCGTGACGAGTCGTGTGGTTACTTTTTTTTTTTTGTTGGCTCAACCAAATGACGATATAATAATCAAACTTCTAAAAAACTATAACTTGTAATATGAAGTTTTTTGTATACTTCTTTTTGTCATAAAATCAATTTTTGTGTGCCTAAGAAAAGTTTCATAATTATTACTAACCAAGAGGAGTTACGAATTTTGGAAGTATCTATGTACAGTAATATTTATATTTTTTATATTTATATTAAGTTTCATCAACAGGGACGCTACAAAAGTAGAGCAACAGGGACAGCAAACGACGCCATATTTCTTGCCGCTCTTTTGACATTTCTCTTCAGTAAGATTTGCCATTTCATGATGGAAAGATATACGAGCCAACAATCGAAATTATTAAAATTTACTACCGAAATTCGGAGTCAGTGGCCTCAACGTTAAGAGCGGATTTTCATCGAAAAATCATCTTCAGCGATGAGGCTCATTTCTGGCTGAATGGCTTCGTCAATAAACAAAATATGCGGTATTGGTCAGGCAGCAATCCACATGTACTCCATGAGTCATCATTGCATCCCGAATAAATTACGGTTTGGTGTGGTTTATGGGCCGGCGGCGTCATTGGGCCCTACTTCTTCCGTCATGATCAAGACCGGCACGTTACTGTGAATGGGGATCGCTACCGTTCAATGATAACCGAATATTTTTTACCCCAATTGGATGATATGGACTTGGAGGACATGTGGTTCCAACAGGACGGCGCCACAAGCCACACAGCGAATGTCACAATCAATTTATTGGAAACCAAGTTTGGAGAACGTGTTATCTCACGAAATGGGCCAGTCGCTTGGCCGCCTCGGTCGTGCGATTTGACGCCGTTAGACTATTTCCTGCGGGGCTACGTCAAGTCTATGGTCTATGCCAACAAGGCAGCGACGATTTATGAACTTCGTACGAATATCGAACGTGAAATTGCAGCAGTATTGGCCGATTTATGCTTGAAAACCGTCGAGAATTGGGTTCAGCGTCTGGACTTCTGCAAGCGTGGCCGTGGTGGTCATGCAAAAGAAATCGAGTTCCATACATAATGGCATCGAACGTACTTTCACAAGAATAAAGAATTTCATTGATATCCAAAACCGTTTTTGTTTTATTTAAAAAAAAAAAAAACTTTTGTAGCGCTCTTATTGAAAAACCCGATACAAGTGTGTAAGTAAAGTTGCGACTAGCAGAAGCCTGCAACGCTTTGCAGCGCCATCTATTAAACATTTATTAAAATATAATTTTTTTAATTTTCAAAGAAAACTTAAAAAAAAATTTAGATATTTTCAGAGTTTTAATTTAAAATTTCTAGGGATTTACACTAAGAAGGAACATCAGATATAAAACAAGTGGTCGTGGTAATAGGCGGATTTAAAGAAAAACTGCACATGTCATAGTTTTGGCTCGTTATTAAAAAAAGAGAAGCTATTATACACATGAAAAGTGGCCGAATAAATAACACCTGTTATGATTTAGGTTTAAGAGGGCTTAGAAAAATAATTCCGATAGTCGAAGAACGTTCAATTTGGAGAAAATCAAAATATGATGAAAATGGGCGAGTTAACCACTTTCTCAAATTATTTAGTTGCTAAGAAAAACAAACTTTTAAAAATATCAGAAAAATTTCGAGCTTATAAGCCTCAGGTTAAAATTAATTTTTATAAACTTATGAAGAATAAAACTTCAGATATATTTTTTTTTTAAATTTTTTACTTCTCTGGCCAGTGGCGGCGCACAATGGTGTACTTTTCACGGACAAACGATCCCACTTGGAACCACCCCTCTAAGTTCAAAATTGTGGGTGGTAGGCAACTTTTTAGTTTTTGGGGGTGTTGCTATAAAAAAGAAATTTTGAATAACTTTTGAAATAGGGGTGGTAAATTTTTTTAAATTTTTGATCTAAAGTGAACAAACGGTGGACAAAGGATTGTCGTAGACTTTATTCCGCTAAGCGAAATTTTCATTTTTTGGGTTGGGTGCTATAAAATAGAAAAGTTCAATAATTTTTGATTTAAGGGTGGACAAACAAAAATTGTTGGTGGAAAATCATAAATGGCAGGTGAACAAACGAACCCACTTGGTTTCGTTCTTCTAAGTTAAGTATTGCGATCAGCAGACGACTTAAAGGTTTTGATAGTTGCTATAAAAAAGAAATGGTGAATAAAAAAATTTTAGTCGATAATCATAAATGACCGGCTGACAAACGAATGCAATTGGTATTAACCTCCTAAGTTATCAATTGCGGACGGTAGACAACTTTTTTGTTTTTGGGGGTGTTGCTATAAAAAAGAAAAGCTTAATAATTTTTTTTTCCTGGGGGTGGACAAACGTGAACAAAGGAATCCGATATATTTGGACCCAACATTTTAAGATCGGGGTTCTGGCTCTTTTGGCTTTTTTGTTTGAATCCTATGTCCTTAATGTTAAACGACTCTTATTTCTTATTCTTAAATGAATTGATATGAAAATGAAAGCTGAAATTATCTTCTCCAATCTCTTTTAACGTCTTAAGGTTTTCTCTTATATCTCTGAATGATAAAAATGAGACTGAAGAGTGGGGTAAAATTAAACTAATTTTTTTATGTTTTTTATTTCACTGTTATTTGACATTTCAGAGGAAAAAGTTACAAAAGGAGTTAGGAATACATTTTAAAAATTTATTTTATTTTGAAAAGAAGGTCTAAAATAAATGACTCACAGTAAATTTATTCATATCAAATGAATTGAATTGGAATTATTTTTTTTGTTCAGTATACGAAACTTTTTCTGCATTAAAGTTTTTTAGTTTATGGTTGTCTTAAAAAAAAATACAATTTATTTGATTTTTTTTTTGTTACTTCTAACAAAACATTACTCACTGCTTTCATTTTTTTTTTATTTTCCACGAAATGAATTTTATATTGAAATGCATATTTTTTTGTTGCTTTTCCTTTCGTCAAACTAACATCACCCACGAAAATTTCAATGTGTATCTATGATGTACCTACAAACATAAATGGTTGAGTTTTTTGGGTGATAACATTTCTATTGACAACTAGGTACATACATACATACATATGTATATTACACGCCATATGTTGAAGAATTTTTGTTTTGATTATATTTTTTTTAGTTTGCCTGTTCTGATTCCCATCATTGTTTTTTTTTTTTTGCGTTGCAAAAAAACATTGCTATATGGATGAATGGTTTTAAACATTTATAAAATGTAGTTTTTAATTTTGACATGTGAAATGAAATTTTTAACATGATGAAATTGTGTAGAAATAAAAAAGATTTATTTGTTTTATTTTTTATTATTTTTAACAGATGCAATATGATGATTTTGAAGTCATTTTTTTTTTTGTATTTATACACAAAGTATTAGGTTTGATTCATTGGTCAGATAAAAGTTTTCTTTTTTTTTGAAAGCTTCAACAAATTTTTTGAAATCTTGAATAACTATAAAATAACAACCCTTTTACATATATGAGGTATTTTTATTTAATTTGGGTTTTTCAATTTATTTGGACTAGTTTTTGAATGTTTGTTCTAATTTTTATTATCTTTTTTTTTAATTTGTTTTAATAATATATATGTTTTCATTTTTTAAATTGTTTTTAATAAATTAATTCCTTAGTGTACGTTTTGTAGTTGTTTGTAGTTTGTTGCTTACTATCTAATGCTACGGAACTACGTGATGGTGTACACAATTTTCGTGTTGGAAAATCTTCAAATCTTTGGTCGGCTCTCTGCGACAAAGGTCTGATATTATAAAAAAAAAAAAAAATAAAACCCCTATGTACCAAGTGGCCGCCTCTATTGCCCCAAGGAAAGCCTGCCCTTTTGACTGCGTTTTCCATATAGCGATAATTTTGGGAAGAATGTTTGCCTAAATGTATGCCTACAGAGGCATAAGTCTCCTTAAGAGACGAACTATAAAGAGCAATGTCTAGTTTTGGCATCCCTGGCAGACTTCTTCGTTTGTGCTCCATCAGGGTCGAAAAACATCTCACCGACTGTCATGCGAATTCTTCAACATCATTCAGGAAAGAATTACTCGGATACGCCGACGATATTGATATAATTGGAAGAACGAAGCTTGATATCAGTGGAGTGTTTGTGAACTTTGAGGCGGAAGCGAAGAAGATGGGCTTAGCGGTCAATATGAGGGCAAGTAGGTATATGCTGTCATCAAGAAAGGGCACTCAACACCGACATCTTGGACAGAACGCCACCATAGACAGCTTTAACTTTGAGGTAGTTAAGGATTTTGTCTACCTAGGCGCCGCTTTTAATTCAGACAACGACACCACCGCTGAAATCAAACGGAGGGTAACTCTTGCCAATCGCTGCTTCTTTAAAATAAGAAGGCAATTGAGTAGCAAAAGTCCTCTCTCGAGCAACTAAAGTGTCCCTCTAGACACTTATCATCCCGGTCCTTATAAATGGCGCAGAGGCATGGACCTTGTCAAAACTAGATGAGAACGCTTTAGGATGTTTCGAGAGGAAAATTCTCTGGGTGATTTTTGGTCCCGTATGCATAGATGGTGAGTGGAGGAGAAGATACAATCACGAAGGGCTGTACAGCAAGACTGAATTGGTCAAACGAGTCAAGGTCCAACGACTTAGATGGCTGGGGCATGTAGAGCGAATGGACCCCAACGCTCCCACCCCTGAAGCCTTCGAATCCAATCCCAAAGGACGGGGCAGTAGAGGAAGACCGCGACTTAAGTGGCACACGCAGGTGGGAGAGGACCTCAACCAACTTGGCGTGCGAAACTGGAGACAGCTAGCTAAGGACCGAGCTAGTTGGAAATGCATGTTGGTTGAGGCCCTGGTTCATCCCGGACTGTAGCACCACCTTAATTAAGTAAGAAACTTCTACATTGAACGTTTCCAAATGTTCATGAAATTGACAGATTACAGGTATGTCAGTAAGGATATGAGAACATATTTTGAACAACTGCTGGAATGCGTTTATAAATAAGGCGACGTCCAATTATTTAGACAGTAGCTAGCTGGACGACTGTCCAAGAGTGTTCTAAGGAAATCTACGTAGGTAGATTTTTTCCTTAAATAGTTGTTTATGAATCCTTAACAAAAAAAAAAAAATTAAAAATTTGAGTTAATATTTTGTCATTTCCCATCAAACTCAATTTTCAAAAACTAAAATATTCTCTTTAAATTAACTCACCATATGATAGCTGCTTTTTTCTATACCAGGTCTCTGGTGTGCATTGGCACATATAATATCTTTATATGATCCTCTGTGCTTCCAACGAAATAAACATTAATTCTTCTTCACAAGACGACGACGACAACGACGACGTCAAAATGTTGTTTATTTAGTTTTATAGCCTATGAATATATTTTGAAAGCTTGATGGGTTCGTGTGTCGCTTGTCATCAGCTCCTTGCGAATCTCTCAAAAAATTGAAGTAGATATACTGAGTGTAGTGTATATATAGTAGAAGAAGAAGGATATGACGTGTATGCTTATCGAAAATTAAAAGCGAACAAACATAGCGGAAATCCTTGAAATATATGCGTTCCAGGCTTTTGATATGATGGTGTCTTGTCTACATACATATGTATATGTGGAGTATGTGCATTCAAATTTATATCCTTCTTGTGCTGTGTTAGCATCATCTGTCATTTTAGCGCGCGCCCACTTGACAATAACACAGAGAATCCCAATGTCAAACAAGAGTGTTTATGATGTGATGGAATGAATGAAAGAAAGAAGTCCTCTATTGAGACTATATACGCGATGACAATGATGACGACGTGCTCCAATATATATGAATATAGTATCGTAGAAAGAGAGAGAAGTATAATATTCCTATAGGTGATTCTATCATCATCACAATCATCACATCTATCTAAATTCTCTAACAAAAGTGTTATTTCTGAATGTATCCTTTATGGGCCTTGAGATTTCCGGCTACCACACCGCCAAGGCACGACCCGTTTCGACCCGACCAACCGTCAGAATCAAAACCCAGAACTTGTTTTTTTTTTCTTTTTTTTTTATCCTCCTCATGCTTGCTATGCTACTATATTGGATATGGTTTCAATGAATATATGAGTGGAAGGAGGGGGCTAGAGAGGGGGGGAGTGCTCAGTATAGAAGACGATAAAATGAATTTTATTGTTGATGAATTCTTCTCTCCAAAACGCATAACGCTAAAGTGGAAATACATTTCGACATATATATCGCTGAAGAGGCTACAGGCATCACCTACAATATCAAGATGGTGTTTGGCTTTTGCCTGAACGTGTTTATTTGAAGTGATGGCTTAGAAGAAGTCCTTTAATAGGATATGTTTTTTTTTTTTTTTATTCACATAAACATATGTACATATATAGGTGGGTGTGAATGGTGTATATACCTACATATACATATGTATGTATTATGAAAATTTATTTTCAAGAATTCTTTTGAGATTTTATGTCACGACTTTTTGCAAGTTTTTTTTTTTTTTTTTTACTGTTGGATAAGGGGTTATACGTTTTCATTGCACTGATTTATAATGACACTTAATGTTACGTGTTGAATTTGAAATCAGAGCAATTTTTTTTATCAACGGAAATAACAATTCACAATATAAGGTGTTTTCAAATATGTACGTAGGTATGGGTGATGATGGTTGTTTAGGTTTATCTATAGTATTTTCCTTATTGCCATCCGAAATTACCTGAATATATGCGGGCTATACCATACATATAGTCAATGTGCGTTATAGTATTAAGCTATAAAAGATATATTTTATTGCATCAGGACGTTCTGTTAGAAGACGTTTATTGTTCTTTTTGATTTGGTGGTAATTGGCATAAGGAATTTCAGTGTAATTGCTATTTTGTTGTTTGGCAAGAAAATAAGCAATATAAAATATATAATATTATAATAATTGTGAATTAGATTGAGCGGAAAATTACTTTTGTTTTGTTTTAATGTTAACATGTACATATGTATATTGTATATGGGCTATAAGGATTTTTTATCAAAAAAAAACAAAAACATTAATGAAACTAGATGATGATTTTTATTTTAAGGGAAATACATTTTGGTGAACTAACTATCGCTTAAGCCATCACCAGATGTTGGTTAATTTGCTTTGTAGCCAATGTTTATGGAAAGTGTAATTTTATAGATATAATAAAGTACTCATTGTTAATTTAGCTTATCAGCTTATTAAAGATAGATTTATTTTAGGCTTATGGTAATACAGGAAGATTCTTACATTTCATCGACGGCGAATGGTTCACATGTTTCGTTAAACTAAGACCATTATTGTGTATTTAATATTGAACATAAAATAAATAAAAAATAGATTAGTTACAACGGACTAAGTAGAATTGCTCTTTTAGGGAAGTTTTGACTTAAAGTTGAAAGCCCATATTTTGAAGATTTAGGCGACAACCCTTCAATCTTGAAATCTAGGATAAATATTTGAAACCTTCAATATTAATATGAAGGTGCGAAAGCTTGGTAGCCTAACTGCGAGTGTGTTATCACACAAAAACCCCTTATAAGAACCATGAAGTTGGACAGGTTTGATAATTGAGAATTGGGTTCCAAGACAGTTCTACGAAATAATTAAGGGTCTATTTCACAATCTCTGAGTAAAGTTCGTAGTAAGCTAATTAGAACTTTTTTGAAAATCTATCAAGTAAAGTTCTGATTTGCTTACTAAGAGATCCTGAAACAAGCACTTAATCTTCTGTATCCGACGGGCTTTTTAAAGTAGGCAAGAATATTGGGAACATAATAAAATTGAAGCCCGGTTTACTACAAGGAGTTAACCTAGGAACAACACTATATCTGTTATATACTAGGGATATTCCAGCGGACATCAATGTGGTTTTAGTACATGCAATAGGTACATTCCCCACACTACTTGGTACCAAATATTACGAAGTGTATTTTGAAGATGTCTACATGTAGGTAGAAAATAAAACAAATTCTCGGAAGAAACAGTATTCTCTGAGAAAAACATTTTTTTAAGATGGAATAAGCTGGATTCGAACCGAAGCCTAAGTCCAACGCGCTAACCATTACGCCAAGCAGGACTACATATGCAATATTTTGGTGTACAAATATTTGACTATTGCTGTATTTATAAATAGAGTAAACCACATGGCTTATTAGTATGTATGTACGTAGGACTGTCACATCAGAGATCTGGGCATTGAATCCCAGTCTAATAATAAATAATAATTTTTTTTCAGGGGTACCTTACCTACATAATGTGAAAAATCTTCCAAGATTATCTCTTGCCATCAAAAAGTGAATCACATCTAAAACATTCAAATTCGCCAAATAGGTAATCTTTATTTCAGTCGACTAGCAACACACACACAGGGATGGTTACGAGAGTGTAAGTTTCTAGGCTCTGATTTTCTACGAGCTGTATCGCCCCGTTAATTAGTTTGTTTTACTCTCAGAATCGAATCGAAGAACACTCCTGTTGAGTTAATATAGTAGACTAACTAAAACCTGCTACGCTATGCAGCGCCACCTATTGAACATTTGTCAAGCTGCAAATTTTCAACTTTCAAAAAAAACTTTATGTGTAAATACAAATGAAAATAACACTCAATTAAATATATTAAAAGTGGGTGTGGCAGTAGGCGGACTTTAAAAAAATCATCTGCCTTGCTTTAGTTTTAAGAAACCTTAACTTCAAAATTTCAATTTTTTAGGGATATTACTTAAGGAGTAATCTCAGATTTTAGAAAAGTGGGCGTGGCAGTGGGGGGGGGGGGGAAAAATGAAATATGTTATGCTTAAGGTTGCAAAGAGCTTAATCATAAAATTTCATTGTTCTAAAGACGTCAATAAGGAGAAAACTAAAATATGATAAAAATGGGCGTGGCAGCGGGCAGGTTTTAATTAATCCAGTAGTTTTCAAGCTTTATACTTACTAATATGCATTTCTAACACTGTCCGGTGTAGGTTTAGGTCACAACCAACAAGTTTTTCTTGTCAGCTTGGTGCTTATCCAGATGCCTCCAGTTTCACACGCCAAATTTGTTGGGCTATTTGTACTGACGTGTGCCACCTGAATCATGGTTTTCCCAAACTTCTTGGTCCCATTGGAAAAGACTCAAAGATTTTCTGGACCATGTCCATCAACTTATGAACATTTTGATGGTGCAAAAGAAAAGCTTTGCCGTCTTTATAAATACTACGAGTGTCTTTTCACACAAAAAAAAAAAACCTTTTCGAAATTTCTTTGTCGCCAGTTTTGGTGTCTGAGTTTATAACGAAGCTTTGGTAGACAAAGTTCTTAACTAGGTAGCGCAAAGAATTATAGCTATAGCTGTCTATGTTGATGTTTTGTTCAAGATGTCAGTGTGTAGTCTCCTCTCTTGCTGATTTCTAGCTTTAAAAAAGGTAAAACATTGTAGGTGTTGGCGTCTGTCTGAGGTAATAATTTTATTTTCTATTTCAAGAAAATTGCTCCCCCCCCCCCGGCTTCCAATATGGTATAACAGCGAATTGCATTCTTTAAAACCTTTCTAAACATCAAAACAGCAGCGTACTCTTCGCCCAAACGGAAAAATGCCAAAACTAGGTATTACTCTATATAGCTAGCTCTTAAAGATAGTTTTATAATAATCCGCGTTGAAATCGATTAAAAATTGACAAGTTTCGATTTGAAGTTCCTAGGTTTTTCCCAAGATCTGCCAGTGTTTTTGTTCCATGGTGTTCAATAACGGACTTCAAGCACTCATCAGAATGTTGATAGCAGCTGATGTATATACGCAGCTCGGATCTCAGAACAAAGCTTTTCTGAGTGTCAAAAACTTCTATACCGGATCAACACCCCAGGGGTAAAATTTTTCAAAATTACCAACTAACTATAACCTTCCATCATTTTAACTGAAGGTCTATAATTGTCCCCGAGCTGCGAAGCCCGAGCATCGAATAAAAGCGTTATTGTAAATTGCAGCCTCCAAGAGAATATTCTTGCTGTCAATGTTATATACGAATTCATGTCAATGATATATTGTTACACTCGACCCATAAAACACAAACGCACAAAAATACAAAATAAAACTCTTAAATTAATGAACCAGAAGTGAATAACAGGGGTTTTCTTGAAATTTATGTTCACTTGACCTTCATAACAATAAAAATATCAACCATAGCCCCAATCACTTTGGCATTGGTAGGTATGAAGCCTGGCCACAGGTTTCCTCTTTCTTTCTTGTTTTTTTTTTTGTTTTTTTTTTTTTTGACTTAAGTGTGGTTTGTTAGAGAGTTGGTGGGAGGATGAAGGGGAGGGGAGGGTCGGACTATTAACATTATGCTCTGTGAACTATTTGTTAACCCGACATATTTTGTCTACCTTTCTCTTTCTCTATATCACCATTCCCCTTCCACACCGGCTCGGGGAACGCCATATTCACTCGCTCAACAACATTTCTACACCTTAAGTATCGCTAACATTCATCGTGGACTTAATTTTTAAATTTATTGCACTAAAGTGCTACCAGACTAATGGAATCGCCCCCAAAAGAGTAATACATTAGTGTTTTTTTTTTTGGTGCTGCCAGTTGCGCCACCCTTTGCCTTGACCGTGTAACTTCTTTATACTTCGAAATCCTGGATTCCTGAATCCCTGGCAATTTTTGTGTAAATTTATTACCTTCACTCTTGGCTCTTTTGTTACAAAGTAGGTAGGTACCTACCTAACGGATCTACGAGTATACGAAGCGAGAGTGTGAGCTGCTGCTGCACTGATGAAAAAAGAATACTCGGTGGAAGAAGGATTAAATTAACGAAAAAAAAGGACCGTTAAAATTAAAGATCTCATTAAGTTAGATTTTTCGATCCACTTTATGCGGGAGAAGACAGACCAGAGTAGATCTCTGGACTTTCTAAAAAAAATTGGATAGTCCTGTGCTCCGCCCCCTGACTGCGGTGGATTGGTGAGATGGGAGTCTTTAATTAAAGAATTACTTTTGGTCATTCTATTTAGTTTGTGTTTGCTTGAAAGAACAAACAAAATCGAGAAAAAGTACAAATTCTAGAGAAAGGAGGTTTTTCACTGCATACTTTCGGGTGTTATTTAGAAAACGAAGAATAACACTTTCGTTGCTCTGGCAATAGTGCTGACGAGTTGATAATGTAAATAGCATGTATATACATTAGGGTGGAGCGAAAATTTTTTTTTCAATATTTTTTTTTTCCTGTATTATAAATCGTTGACCCATGTTCTAAAATGAATACACTCCAAATTACTGTTTTCTACGACAACATCTTCAGGTGGCGCACTAGACTTGAACTTTGAACTTATAAGCGAAAAAAATGTATCTCAAAACGGTGTAAATAAAATGCATTAAAATAATTTAATTTTTTTTTTGTATTAAATATATTATATAAATAGATACAAGAGCAGTAAATATAATCTGCAATAAGTTTAATTGTTTCCATCAGAAGTTGTTAGACCTACGGTACGTTTTAAAAAACGGTAGTTCTAGCCTGGATTTGATCTTTGCTCTAATGTAGCCGTCTCTTGCCTCTTGCCCACAAACAGATAATGAAGTCTCGGTAACAAGCTTAACGCAACGTTCTACTTATGTGTGATTGGTCATCTTGCAACACAGCTAGCAACAAATTTTCTGGGTGAACGAAGAATGAATTTCTTTTGATAGTTCTTACAACGATGTTCTTAAGGTCATCCCGCAAGTACAATGACCTTTTAATCATGTTGAAAATGTGAATCGGACCATACTTACATGATGGTTTGTTTTGATGTCAAACCAGGTTGGTGCATATATGTACTTTCACAACGAATATAACAAGTTCTTTGAGGTTATCTGAAGGATTTTCTGTGCCAACATATAACCGAAGAATTCTGTTTGAACAAGTTAGCCATCGGGAAAGTGCCAGCTTCCTTGGATCCTTGCTAGCTAAAGTGGGCAAAATTGAACCTCTAGAAATAGCTGAGCACATTTGATGCAAATACTTTTGATCTGTGCTTAAAGAGTCAGCATCCACATCCGGAAGTTCTGCATATACTGCTTCAAAATTTACCACTTTCAAGTTAAGGCACTTATCAAGCATTTCCCAATGCTTCAAGAAAAACTATTGGGACCAGTTGTGGTTCCATCGAGATTGGCAAACAGATGATGAAGCGGTAGCTCATTTTCATGTTTTAAGCACACAAACCACTGTAAAGGACGACCGAAATGTTTTTCCTACAATACAATGACGCCGTTCTTATGTCCTGTTTTTACAGCATTGCCATCATACCCAATTGATACTAAGGATGTACGAAATTCTAAATTTTTTTCCAGAAAGTCAACAATACTTATTTCGATAGTAAATGCTTTTCCCGAACTAATTGATAGATGTCCGATGTACTCTGAATCGTGCTCCGATATAAGGAAGATATGTTCTTCAATAACAGTCTTTCCATGTGATTTGTTATCAGTCTTAGCGATGAATAATGTTTTATCTTTACGGCCATCAAAATAAAGAGATGATATAGATTTTCTAAAACCTGCAGCTTCACATTGAAGACCTAGACGGACTTTTTGACGCTCTGGTCGAAATTTACTGCGATCTATTATTTTCGATGAATTTTCACTACTTATGACGTTTAAATCCAGCATAGCGGCGTTAACTATAATAACTGCCGATCTATCAGAAACCCCAGTTCTATCACAAACCAAATTCTGTAGTTTGTTTCTCATTTGAAGAGTTTCTTTCTTTTTTTTTACAGGGTTTTAATGGGCAAAATTCATTGATTTCAGTGTCTGATATTTCAGTAGAAGCACTGTCAGACAAAAATTCCAAGGCGTATTTTCAATTTATAAGGGGTTTTGTGTGATAACACACTCGCAGTTAGGCTGCCAAGAGTGCCAAGCTTTCGCACCATCATATTAATATTGAAGGTTTGAATGAAACAACAAAAATTTAGTGGGCTACCACCAAGATTTTATAGGCTGGAGTTATAGCTATTTCACGACTGCCAGGCCGATCAATCATCAGACTCCTTTTAATGGTGCTTGGTCATTGTTCAATTTTAATTCGATCCCCAGCCTGGCCAAAAAGTATTTCAAATGAAAATTGAACAATGACCAAGCACCACTAAAAGGAGTCTGATGATCGGCCTGGCAGTCGTGAAATAGGTATAACTCTAACAAAATTTTGAAAAAAACTACTCTGAATTAAAGGAAGAAATAAATTGTAGGCCTTGATTTTCTTTATAATTCAAGTAATTTGGGGCAACTGAAAGTAAAATCATAGGTTTCTGATTTAAAATAACTCTGATTAGAGGGAAGAATTTTTGAATATTAGGTATTAATTTTTTAAAAATTCAAGTCGTCTGCGCCACCTGAAGACAAAGTCATAGGTATCTGATTTTTTGCATAAATGATGTCCCAATATAGGGTCACCAATTAATAACACAGGAACAAAAAAATTTTGATTTTTTTTTTTGACATATTCACTCCAGCCTAATATACATACTTTCATTGTCCGTCACTATTTTGGTGAGAAAATTCTTCCAAGTGTGATGCTGAATATTTGCATAACACTGGTACTTATCAAACCTAAGTTCAATTATCGTTATTTACCATCATCAGCAGCTCCAACAGAATTAGCAAAAACGTTTCCTTATATTTCTCGTTTTCACTTTGGTAGCTAGGTAGGTATATTACCTCGAATATCTAACCAAACTTTCTAGGGAAAGAGGATAATTTTGTGGTTTAGTTAGGGTGCGACCTGACCAGATGACGACGATGATGATGACGACGACGACGACGACGGTGTGATGGGGTGTGACATTTCTATTGGCTTTGGCCACTGTTGGTGGTGGCGTTGTCGTCGTCGTCGTTCATCGCGTAGTTGAACCTGACTAAAATTTAAATTCACAAAATTTGCACTAACATCACTAATGCAATCATCAACCCACCCACGACCACCACCATGACAAACCAACTAACCAACACCATAACCATCCTTTTAATGGCTTAATCACCTGGATTGTTAGTGAAACGACTACCTGGGTATCAGTTTTTGTGTTTTTGTGTCGTGTGTTAAGGAAAGGTTATGAGGATTTGTAAAATTTGAACTTAAATTGTTGCAACTTACAATTCCAAAGTAAAATTATTAAAGACGTAGAAGTGTGAAGGGAGGGAATAACATTGAAGTCAAAATAGAATGAGCTTAGAAAGTATAAATTGGAAAAAAAAAGTTTTAAGGTCGAAAAGTTTATCAATTTATGTATATCTTGAAAATGCAGCAGGGTTTTTTTCGATTCAGTCAGTTGAGTTCAAGTACCTAACTGCTGCTGTTTCAAAAAGAAAAGGAAGAAGAGGATAAAATAAGAATTAGTTATTCTCAGTTATTTGTTGGTATTATTTATTCAAAATAGAAACTAACGAAAAGTGAAGAAACATCATGAGACAATATTATATCATTTCCTGGAGAAAATGATCAGAAGTGGGATAAATCTAACAGCTCATGTAGAACCAGGGTCTAGTGACTTTCCACTCTCAGCCATTTTTGAGTGCAAATTATTGGCAGGAATGGCAGAAACCTACAAATTTCTGTTGAATTCGAACGACTAAGGTGAGATTCACTTTTTCTTGGAGGATATGTCAATTCCTCACAAGAGGCAGTTAGCCGTAAAAAACATTTCTGAAGGTTGGGAATGGAATCCCAGACCTTCGGGGTAACAGTCCTACGACTAACCATTACCAAATGATTCTACTGCTTAAGGTTGTCTAATATATATCTCTCCCAACCTAGACTTAGCTTTCCCAAGTCCAAAATCTCAGATCAGATCTTCAACTGATTTCTGGTAATACCATAATCTTCTATAGAAGTACATACTTTGAAGTTGTGCTAAGATTTCTAAATGTGAGCCAACTTGACTTACTATAACAGTAGGTCACTAGATTATTTTAAATGGATGAACACCAATTCTTCGGCTTGGAAAATCTTTAAAATGACCTCCCAGAGAGACGAGACAGTAGATGAAAAATGCAACTGGATTTGCTTGTTTTGCGAAATTGGAGACAGCTAGCTAGAGAACTAGATGGCTGTGTTAGCTCGTTTATTGGGGAACAATTTCTAAAACGGACTTTAGCGCTATCTTAAGTAAGTAAAATCTTCTATATAATGTTATGATCAGCAGTTTAAGGATTGCATTTTTTATTCGAAAATATTTCCATGTCATCTCTGTGGGCCATTATCTTACTAGATAGAATTGGTGTTGACTCAAGTTACTAAATTTCTCTTACTGATGGAACAGACAACTAGCATTTTCGAGGCAAAAGTAAATGTGCAGAATGAAATCATGAAAGGAACTGCCGCAATGAGAACATTGCCATCATGTCACAGATAGCCGAGCCCCATTCAATGTGCTTAGGGTAAGGGTAAGGTTAGGAGGGGTGTGCCCTGCTCTGTGGCTGCTGAGTACACGGGGGCCTATTGGCCCATTGTGATCCCCTGAAACAGAGATAACTCCTAAACTAATGGTTGACATAGGCTGGTTCATTTACGAACCAACCCGTGCTTTCTATAAATTTCCACATGTTTGCCATTGAGACCTGCGCTATATCGTCCAGTTCCCCAACAAATCTGTTTGCAAGGTAGTGGAGGCGATTTGTTTGGAGGTTTGGACAGTCAAAAAACAGGTGTTTAATGGTTTCTAATTCTTCAACATCTTGACAGCTCCTACAGAAATCGGGTGCGTAATTACTCAATCTAGTGGCTATTGTACCAATGGCACAATGTCCCGTTATTTTATTTACTCAGTGATAAAATAAATCGAGTTTCTTTTTTATCGATTCTAGGCCATAAACTTCTAGAGATGATGCAATAGTTTCTGGATATCCAGGAGTTATTGATTTGCTCTTTCGTTATTAGGTCTATCTTCCTTTTGATCACGCCAATCGGGACGTTTGGTACCGTATCTATTTGAAGAGCTGAGTTTTTTCCTGCTAACAATTTCGGCTCCCTTTTCAATAACATACATCTCAGCCTGAAAGACACTAAACTATCTGGGAGTTTATATGACTCTCTAATATTAAGAGCTTCACAAAACACTCCAGCTCCTGTACCTTCTTCCGTTTTTGACCTGTCAGTGTAGAAGGGGATTCCCTGTTCACCGAGTAGTGAGTTGGGTTTCCATCCATGCCTTTTGGGTATTAAAACCGAGAAGTTTTTCCTAAAATCTATTACGGGTGGTATGTAGTCGGTGGTCATATCAAGTCCGAAATAACTTTGACAGATAGACCCATGACCATAATTGCTGTGCTTCCAAGAGTCAATTTCCTTAAGTCGAATGCACTTTTGGTTGCTGTACACCTTATGTAATCGTCCAGAAGGTTGAGAATAATCTCCAGCCCTGTTTGTGGCGTAGACCTCCGCGCTCCCGTTATTCCTACACATGCTAATCTCTGTACCTTGTTCAGGTTTTTGAGATAGCTATCCTTTTCCACGGCCTTCTACCATACAATCGAACCATAATTAAGTATGGGAAGAACTATCGCCGTTTACAACGATTGGATGAACTGCGGTCGCATACTCCACCGTGTACCCAAGTTTTTTTTTTTTTTTTGTGTTCTTTCTTTCCTCTGTATTCCGTGTCCATATTAGCTTGGAATCAAGGATTACGCCAAGATATTTAGCTTCTTTGGAAAGTTCCAGTGGAATTTCATTTAGTTTGTGAGGGGAAAAGTCCTCTAATTTCCTTTTATTCGTGAACAGGGCTAGTTCAGTCTTTAGCACTTAACTCCTATGCTGGTATGAGAGCTGTAGGCAAGCTAAATTAATTCGGAAAGAATCACAATTCATTAAGTAGGTACTGAGCCACGAGCTACGGTCGTTCGGTTTCCAAAGAAATAAAGTCAAAATCGGTTTCAAAAATATAGGAGCAAAACCTAAAGGACAAATAAGCTAAACAACAGTTTTTTTTTTTAATTCAACCTAAAAAAGTTTTAATTTTTTATGACGTTTAGACTTTTGCTTAATGTACAGTGGACTTACAGATGGACAAAACGTACAGATGAAAAGACCCACTGACAGTATGGCGAAAACAATTTTGTTTGAACTTCCCCATAATCGAAATATTTAGTTTAATTCAAACCTATAGAACAAGTAAAAACTATGTCACTTAAATAAAGTATAAGTATTTAAACCGTTTAGCAAAAATAAGCTAAACCTTTCAAGCTATTTTGTATTCAAGACAAAAAAAAAAATATTTTTTTTTCTTAAATTTTCCAAGTCATATCAAAGGCAGATCAATTCTACTTAATAACATTTTTATATAAACTCTGTCTTAAATTTCACTTATTTATTTATTTTTTTGTTGTTGTTACTATTGAAGTGAAAAAAAGTCGTGGGTACAAGAACATTTATGCGTTAAAAATTCAACTATACATATCCATACAATTTTGAGTCTCGCCGTCGTCGTTGTCGTTGTCATCGCCATCGTCGGGAATCGGGATAATAATAATATAAGAGCAGACTGACAACTTATATATGTACATCTCCTCTTCTATAAAAAGAATTTTCGTACTATACCGACAAATTCAAATTTCAAAAATATAAAAATACACCCCCCCCTCCCCACACCCAACAAGAACCACATAAAATTCACTCGAAAAAATACTACCAATATACGAATAACAACCGCATTTAAGTTTGAAGAAAAAGAAAAATTGTATCACTCAAGTGAGTGAACAAATTTGAAGTATGCAATGCACAATAATAACCAACCATCTCTGATAATATTCCAAGGACTTTTTACTCCTTTAACTCTCTTCAAATTATATATATCTACGAAACAAAAAAAAATATAGAAAATATTTATAGAAATAGAAGGATCACAAATATGTAGAAGTGTAGCATATATACATACATATATCTACTACATATATAAAGTTGTGGGTGTGTGTTTAATGGATAAATCTACAAAATCCAAGAGACAGTGAAAAATATCCAATTTAAAGATAAGTGCAGTTCAAAAAGAACATTTCGAGAGGTTTTTAGTTTTTTTTTTCTTCCTTGAAGTTAGAAATGGTTAAAGGAAAAAGGAATCAGAAATAACCAAAACCATTAATCACAGAAGTTTTTTTTTTTTCATTTCTTTTTTTTTTTTTTCTCAAGAAATTTCAACCCTTAGAATTCAAAACACCACTTAGAGAGATTCTTTACTTCGGTGCATGACATTTATCTGCATAAAACTCATCGAGAGAGTTATAAAATAAAAAACCCTAACTTTGTCCCATTGCCGATTATTCGTCATCATGATAATGCTTTAAGGAGTTTTGAGCTGAATCTTAGGAGTATAGGAGTATAGAGAAAAGTGATAATATGTCAAATGGATCATTCACAAGAAGTATCATCTTATATTTTGTATCACCTACCTATACCTATATGAATGTATAAGAACGGTTTTCATAATTTTTTAAGGGGAATTTTGAAGGCGCGCCTTAATGGACATTTTATGTTGGGATTCTCATTTCGAAGAGTCATTCCATTTGACTTTGCGTCTGTTTCAAAAAAAAAAAAAAAAAAAAGTAAAAAACAAAAATCCATAAGAGTGCACTGAAAAGATAGCAAGCGACAGAATGAATTCAATCCTTCTTCTTTTTTTATAGCCTTCTGGCGCCACTCGCACTAAAAGCCTCCAGAATTTTTTTTTTTTTTATTCTGCTAAATTTCATCACCATCACCATCAAACCATCCAATCGTCAAAACCCATTTGAAATCTGATCCATGACGGGTAGTACGAGTATGATGGTACTTGTAGTTATACCAGTAGGAATAATAATGCTCCTTCTACTTCTTTCTCTGGTGTGGTTTGGTAAGGTTCCATACCTAATACAATCATATAAGTTCGATGTGGTATGAACTTGAAGGTCTGTAGGTAGGTAGGTATATGTACTTTGAAGCAAGTCAAGGATATTCAGATTTTAGGTTTTCGATAATTTTCAACTCACACACATTGCAGATTCTTCTAAAGTCACTGGAGTGAGTAAGAGTGTTGAAGAAGAAGAAGAATGCTAGAAGGCATTTTCAAAGAATGACTTATGGTACCTAACCTTACCTACCTTCATATGTATATGAAATATTCTGGAATGAAATAACTGAAAAGAGTGGAAAACTTAAGCAATTAGCGAAGATGAAAGAAAATTTTGAAATTTAACTTATTTTTATTTCTGTCAATTTCGTCGTCTTTATTGCACGCTGCTTTCCATTTTTGTCGAAATAAAGTTCTTCAATTGAATTGAGACATGTAGAGAAACAAGAAAGAGAGAGATAGAATGAGAAAATGAGTGGCATGGCGGGTATGGAAGAACTTCACGGAAGTTAGAGTCGAAAAGTCGCAGTCTACCGTCGAAGTTATATCGTCGACATTGTCGATTATCCTTGAAGTTAATCGAAGCAAAAGTTTTGAGCTAAACTTTTTACTCTCTCTCTCTCTCTCTCTCTGTACCTACGTCATTATTCTTTCAAAGTAGGTGAGGTTTGTTTTTTTTTGTGGTTTGTATTATTTTTTATTTGTACAAGTATAATAATGTACATGAGTACTTATGTAGGTAGGTAACTACTTCCTGCTTTTTCGTCTTTGTAACTATGATGTTATTTGAACTTTGAATAATGTGTATTTTTGATATAGATATGATTGTCTTTAAAAGGAATGACAAGGCAAAAAAAAGTTGAGTTTTAAATTGATAGGAAATCTATGGGATAGGAAATCTATGGGAAATTTTAAAATTGATGGCTCTTTGTTTTAAAGATTGAATATCATTAAAATCTTAAAAGCCATGTCTTGAACTTTTAAAGAAGTTTTTTTTTATTTTTTTAGAAGGAAAGGAAAACTTTTTGGAACAAAAACAAGGTAGTATACAAATGCCAATGTATGTAAGTAAACTCTCATTAATCTTGATCTTATATTATTTGACGGAAATAACTTAATATCGGTTGGATACAATTAATTTTATTGACTCTTACTTAAATAAAAATAAATTGTTCGGCACGACAGCTCGTGTAGAACCAGGGCCTAATGACTTACACAACTATCAACCATTGCTGTGTGCGTGTTATTGGCAGGAATAGAGAAGACCTACAATTTTCTGCCGAATCCAAACGGTTATAGGGTGAGAAGCACTTTTTCATGAAAACAGATTCTATCGGAGGATTTGTCAATTCCTCGCAAGAGGTAGTAATCCGTTTTTATGTGGTATAGGCTGGGAATTGAATCTAAGGCCCTCGGCGTAACAGTCCAACGCACTAACTATTACGTCACGGGCGACTGACTCTTACTTAACAAGACAAAAAAAAAAAACATCAATCTAAAGCTATAGCAACTTATTTAACCAATTTGGTCAATTGAGTTTTTGCCTGATAAATGGAACCTTTATTTGGGGGATTTATGACAAAGTAGACTTTTAAAAAAGAAAATAGCTTTCTCATTATCATTTTCGATTAATATAATCCGGAAGAATTTTTTGATACATTTGACTAAAAAAAAAACAAATCTGGAAGCATTTTCTATTCTTCCGACGTGAATTCTGATGATGAGAGTTATTTTTTTTTTTTTTTCATATTTAAATTATTTCCTAAGAAAGAATCGTAAATTTGGCCCAAGAGGTGCTAAAAGTGGCAACTTTTACGCCCAATTTCTTCACAAAAGTACTAAGCCAACCTAGTACCCAGTCTAGCTAGACCCGGTACTAGCTCTGATACTCGGTCCCAACAAAAAGCTAGTACACATGACTACTACCGGACCTAAGTTCACAAAGCGGTACTAGGAACTTAATACGTCTAAAACTGGTCTAATTCAGATTTTGACTCCTATTTTGACATTTTTTTATATTATTGAAAATATATAGTGATATTATTAAATAAAATGTCGTTTTTAGAATGCTCTGCAGCATAATTTGGTCTCTGTAATTTATTTACATAGCTCTTTCTTTATTGTGTGTGAATGAGTTCCAACATTCTCAATGAAGTATCAACGCCAAGTGAAATTACCATCGGCAAGTTGAGTGGAGAATTGTCAATTCAAACACTTTTCCATACCTAAACAACAATAGGAGGACGAGGAGGACGAGGAGCACGAGGAGCGCAAGTTGATGGCAGAATTTGGAGACCTGAATTTGAAGAGCTAGCTAGTATCGAGTCCTAACTAATATCGGTACCAAACTGACAGTTTTAGAGCTTAGCACCCCTATTGCGATTGTCAATTTTAAATTGGATATTGACTTTTATCAACAATTTTCTTTAATCCGTATTGTGACTGTCAAACTTTTCAATATTTTTGAAAAACCTATTGTGAATGGTTAATTTTGAATTTAAATCCATATTGCGAGTGTCAATCGTTGACAATCATTTTTCAATTTGTGAGAAAATTCTAACAATCATGAAATTTTAGTTGATGCTGATTAAAAATGTAAGGTTCTTGTTATTTCCATAAATAAATAAATTAGTAAATTTAAATTTGTTTTATTTCCTAAAAAAGGTCTAAAATAGTGAGCAACAAAGCGCAAATCTCCAAATTAGTTAGTCTAATGGAGGAAAATTTGGACGTAGCCAAGGGACTGTGTTCTAACTTCTAAATTGAACATGCAAAGAAAGTGGGAGCAGTTTGGTATAATTTTAAATGGCCTAGGTCCACCTGCAAGAGAGTGGAATAAATGGTAACGCGTAAGTACTTCAATGAATTTCTTTAATTTTTTAGTATAACTTTGGTCAATTGAAGGTCTGGATTGATCTGAAATGTAAAACCAAAAAGAAGAAAACCGAAAATAAGAGTGAAATTTCTGCTACCGGAGGTGGGCCAAATCGAATTCACCACTTCACTGCCATCGAAGAAACAATAATCAGAATCTTAAAATTGGATACCTCCGTGGATCCACCCGGTCAAGAATTTGGTTTGGTTGACTTTGTTGTGCAAAATACTAATGAGAAATCTGAAGAAGTTGGTTTCGAAAATAGTTTTTTAAGTGAAGAAATTCCGTGCGCTTCAAAAAAACGTGGTTTTTCAAACAAAGAAAATCTTAATAAGAGTTCAAAAGCTGAAAAACTTTAACTTAATTGTTTTCTTTTCTTAATTTCAGCTTAAATTCTTAGATGTCAAAAATTGGACTCATTCACATTTATCAATTTTAACAACAATTCAAAATGCCTTCATCAATTGATTTACGCAATACCGAATTTTAAATTGATTGATAGATTTTTCAATGTTCAATCAGATAATTGACAATCGCAATAGGGGTGTAGAACTTGTGTGAAGAAATGAGTTGATACTAATTTGAGCACTATTTTCAGGACTAGTGTCGGTACTAGCGTTAGAACTCTGTGGAGAAATTGACTGTTAGTGTTTTTTTTTTACACACAAGAGAATTTAACACTTTATTTCGTAGAAGAAATAGATTTTGAGAAAAACGTCCCCAAATGTGCCTTGTACCTTACTACAAAAAAGAAATCTAGATATTTTTGTGCGTTTTGTCAGTCGCAGGTAAAAGATGGGACCTACAATTTTTTGCTGCAAAGGGCCCCCGAAGAGAGACGCCTCTCTTAATGTCTCTCATAATAAAATATTCTCTTGGAGTGTGAGAAGGCTCACTATTAAATATTACGCCACAGAAGGGTCCTACCGTATTCGGATGATCCGGCCTTATATACAGTCTCCTTAGTTCTTCGGGATAGAAACGTCTCGTAAGTTCTCGCTACCGGAATTGATGAAGCAAGGTATAATTTCTCATAACAGTTTGATATTAGCACAGAAAAATTAGACAGAAAAGTCCAAACTCCGAAACAATTCTGACAAAGCTGAAGTTTTGTTTTGTTGTCCTAACCATTTCCTAAAAAGTACTTTAAATTTTGAAAAGTTCTAAAATGTTTAGGACGGGATGTGAGGGCGTTGGGATCGGTGAAGGTGTTGAAGTTCTGTTTTAACAATTTTTTTTTTTGTTTTTTTTTTTTTTTTTTTGAGAATCGTCAATTTTAGCTTACTGCTTAAAAATAGACTAAATAGACACAAATGCACCAGTTCTTAGTTTCCTCGTTTAGAGGGAGGACGCAGAAATTTCTTTTACCAATTGTCTTTTTCTATACATTGTGGTTCAGGCTATATTTCGACTTATTACAGTTGAAAGCATATATGTATAGAGGAAACTAAATAAAGCTATTTAACTACATTAAAATCTAAACTCTCATTTTATTTAAACAAAACAAAAAAAAATCTACTAAATTGTCTATCTACTTAATATTATATGTGTTGAAAATTAATTGCCACACTTAACTCCAACTACTATACTATCGAAGTTCGATTGCTATCAATTTAATGACCCCAATTATACTTAACAACATTTCGTAAATACCTCCTTTACCCAAACCTAAATTGAGTGAGCACTTATTGTCCCCTTTTTTTCACAGAAAATCGTGTGGCACTAAAATGTGTACAAAATAGATTTAGACTGCTGTTGTAGGAGTTTAAGTTGTTAAGAAAAAAAAAATAAATAAATATCATCCTCAAACGCAGACACATACGTTCAGACAAATAACAAAGTTGAAAATCACAAATGCTGACAGAAAGCCTAATACACACAACCCTACTTTGTTTCTAAATGAAACACAAGAATGATGCGAAATACTTTCCTCTTCTTCTCTATAAATGCCTTTTTCTTTAACACACCTTTATAAAAGCTAAAACTGATTTTTTTTTTATATTGTCCAGTATGTTCCTTATCCATGTTGTATAAATGTATGTATGACTGGGTTCAAATTGTAATCAAGAATCAAGAGGGAAGAAAAAAAAAAAAAAAACAAGATAAAGAGATAGAGATAGAAAAAAAAAAGTAGAAGGTTCCTTGTACAAAGAAAACAGAGGCCAATTGCCCGAAACGAGGAACGAACAAAAGTTAAACCATTATCCTGAATTCTTTCTACTTATATCGAAACGATGATGATGATGGGTAAGAGAATATTTTCGATCAAATCACGTTTAAAAGTCGACATTTACCAAGTTTAGAAGTTCATTACATCTATTTTTTTATAGACTGTTATATAGGGTGATTTTAACAGTAGATAATATAAAAACGCATAGAGTATGTGAAAAGAAGATTGTCTAATGCAGATAAAGGAACTATTGGGAGATTATTTTTATCAAATTTAAAATGATAGTTAGGATTTAAATAAGCGATCGAAGAAATTTAAAATTTACCCAAGTATTGGTCATTTTTGGTTAAATCGATATTTTATTTTGTTTTAAGTTAAAGAAAAATAAATAAATTATTAATTTGTTATTTTTTTTAAAGGAGATTTTGTTCTTAAAATATTTTATATTTCTTATCTTTAAAAAAAAATAATTTTTGTTGTTTCTTTGGAAAAAAATAGAAAAAAAATTACAGTAGGGTACTTCGTCTGCATATAAAGTTTATAAATATTTTTTTTAGCGTTGAATTTAACCCAATCCTTAAAGAAAACAAAGAAGATAAACGGAGAAAAGGAAGAATGGAGACTAAATATTTAAATAATTTTGTCCAGAATAATCTCAACAATTACATAACAGATTTTAATGAAATATGTTTTATTAAATTATCTATTTTTATCAAACGGTTTTGGAACAAATTTTTTAGAATAATATTATTAACTTTTAAATATTTTCTTTAAATGTATTTTGTCATTTTCTTTACAAAAATCAAATTGAAATTTTAAGCGAACCAAAACAAATACCGGGCATTCTTTGGTAAATATTCAATTGAAATGGATTTAAAAAAAAAAAAAGAAAACATACTAAATTACAGGTAATTTACATAACAGTATTTTTTTGTTGGAAAAACATCAATTTCTACCAAAACGAAAGGTATTCAATATTTAAGACTGCTACTATTTACGAACATTGCCGCATTGTGTGACATAATAGTCCCTATCCGAAGGAACAGATTCCTCTTGTCCTTCTTAATATTACCAAAATCAGAAAGAAGGAACACTAAATAAATAAATCGATTTTCGTTCGAATTTAACATTTTCCCTATGTGTTTTTTTTCCTGATTATCCTCTAGACCTTTCCATCAATTCTTATGTCCTTATGTTTGTTTCGTTCGAATGCATTTAAAAGGATCAACCAATACTCACACTCAAAAGAAAAGAGAAAAAAACAATTCCATTCTACCTATAAAGCACTCGTTCACACAAGCAATAAAGCATGTCCTTGCGAAAAAGTTCAAAAAAAAAAAAAAAAAACAACTTAACGACAATTGATCCGGATAAAAGTGATTTTCTTCATTACCCACCACAACCTCAACCCTTCAAAAACTAAAAAAAAAAAAGTTTTAGCCAAAAGTATTAAAGAATTTCTTTATCCTCTGAAATAGTTAACCTTTGCGTGATATGTAACATTGATATATCTACGTAGAAGTATGTATGTATATCTTTTCAATCTGAAATAAATCAACTTTCCTGAAATGTTTTGATCATGGCCTCGAGTCCTTCCCAATGCGGTGATGTGAGTGAGTGGCGGAAGAGGAATGGGGGGGTCATGTCGGACGGTCATATGTGTGACATTTCAAGGGAAAAGAGAATAATTCTTTCGAAAATACTTTCATTGGCATACATATGTACATTATTAAAGAATATAAGTCCTTGGTAATTATTTTGTTTCCAAAGAGACAAAAATTAAATTAATTTTATTTCAACATCTTTGAATTCCTTTTTTGGAATTTTCGATTAAAATTTCTTCAACAACGAGAGAAGTTCATTTTAAACAAAACGAAAAATTAACAAAAAAAAATAATGAAACAGAAACGAAGGAGGACACGAAGAAGAAGAAGAACTCATCTTGGTATTAGCACTTGACTTGGAAATACTTAACCTTTGAAGAGCTTAATACACTGACTAGACTAATACCGCGAGCAACCTACCGAAAGACCTCGCGAGAATGTGTTGTAAAATAGATAGGTATATAGGGGATACTTGAAACTGTCGCCAAGTGGATAAGACTATATAATAATCCCTCTGAGTTAAATTATATAGATATGTGTTTTTTTTTTGCATTCACTTAGTTTCTATCTGCACTCGTCCTTTTACTCATCTTCATTTGCTGACAAGTGGCTTCCTGCGGTGTTGTTTCATAGAAAAGTAAAGAACCTATGCCAAAGCGTTTATATGCAACCGCAACAAGCCGCAGAAAGATAAAAAAAAAGATATCCTTTTTCCCATATCACCATGCACCGAACCACGACCGCGGGTAGGTATTCCTTTTTTTCTTTTTCGTCAAAAGTATATATCTATATGGATGAGTGAGCCTGGCAACTGAGGGCTGCATGTTGATGGTGGTGCTGATGATGATGATGACGACGCCGACGACGACGATGGCATAGGGTAATTTTATAAATTACAAAATTCCTTTTAATTACGAATTACACTCTTAAGTGTTGCAGCGTTGCGATGGGATATGAGGACGTGAGATTATAATTTTATTAAGTGTGGCAATATATTGTACAAAAAGAGAGTGCGGGAGTGAGAAAGAGGGCATATTTTTTGTTGTGTTTTGTTTCGGTCGTGCTTAGGGTTTCAATCTTAGCCTCTGGTATTAACGATAAAGCTTTCTAGTTTTATAAGGATAATGGAAATTTTACGTCACAACACGTAGATTGGCTTCATAGCACACGCAAGGACTTAACTTAAATTGTACAAGTATCTCATCTACGTTAGGTTTACCTACATATACATACCTACACTCAATGATGATATGAAAGTGAAATATATTAATTTTTTATGTTAAAAAAAAATAAACCAATGGATTTTCTGGACTTGGTTGTCGTCATATACACACACACACACCATATAGCCCCAACAACTAAAGGTAAGTTTGTGTGCGGTTAGTTGAACATTGTAGGTACCTACTTCCAGGTAATTAATTTCTCAGTCAAGCACAAGGGTTGACAGGAATGGCTTGTTAGGACGTGGTCAATATTGTTGGAACATTAATTAAAAAAGGACAGGACTAGACAGTTTTGTGGTTGAAACTAGTTTAGTGATTCTTTGAGAAGGGAATAGCTTGAACTTTATAGGTACCTACATATTATATATCAACCAATTCGCTGAATCTCATTCAGAAGTTAATGGCGCACGGGTTAATAAAAACGATCAAAACGTGGTAATTTTGTTTTATTTTTGTATCTATGTTCAAAGGTACTTACATATAAATAGCCATTTAAACTGTCAGCAAAAATTACACTTAATGCTTAAAGTGAAATAACTTACCTGAAAAGAGATAAAAAATAAAAATAATTAGTACCTAAACATTTTTAATATCAAGCTGATACAAATTTGATTGACTGTTTTCGGTAAGTATTTTATAGATAATTATTATAAATAGGCATTAGACGGATTATTAAAAAATTAAACATGATACGATTTACGTTTCAAAAAAATTAATTTGTAATTTGGGCAGAATTTAATAAAAATAAATTTAAAATTAATATATTTAATTTAATTTTTTTTATTTTATTTTATTTGATTTTATTTGATTTTATTTGATTTTATTTGATTTTATTTTATTTTATTTTATTTTATTTTATTTTATTTTATTTTATTTTATTTTATTTTATTTTATTTTATTTTATTTTATTTTATTTTATTTTATTTTATTTTATTTTATTTTATTTTATTTTATTTTATTTTATTTTATTTTATTTTATTTTATTTTATTTTATTTTATTTTATTTTATTTTATTTTATTTTATTTTATTTTATTTTATTTTATTTTATTTTATTTTATTTTATTTAATTTAATTTAATTTTATTTTATTTTATTTTATTTTATTTTATTTTATTTCATTTTATTTTATTTTATTTTATATTTGATTTTATTTTATTTTATTTTATTTTATTATATTTTATTTATTTTCGATTCAATTGAAATTGAAATACTTAAAATATACATATTTTCAAAGTCATGAATTTATTGACTAGATTATCGAAAAATACAACACGTTTCACCGTAAGTACCTAAAATACATACATCAAAAAAGCTCACACAAGATACAAACTCTGCTCTTATTGAAATAATGTTGATTAGTTTAATCTACATGCTATTATGTCAACATATTATTATATGTACGTAAAATGTACATATATGTGTATGTGAGATTTTGTGATTAATAAATACATTTTTTGACTAATACAATTTCCATCTCGCATCAAAATCAAATAAATTTATCAAATTCAACTAATTAATGGTTCTCCATGTTCCACTAACAATTTAATTAAAATTCATTCATTTATTTTCAACATTTTCAAACAAAAAAAATAATAAAACAATAACCTATATCTATGTTTGTTTTATAAATAATTGTGGCGTCCCAGTTTAAAGTGCTCCATGACATTATCACAACCACAATCAAATCATTTTAAATTATCACTATATTCTCATACTATCATCATATACATATCGCTATACCATTCGCGATATACATACATGAGTATGTTATGCAAGCCTTGATGCAGAGACAGGACAATCTGTTTGTGTCAAATGCACACGAAAAATGGATACAATATAATCAAATCATTTTTTATATTTGTTTTGTTTTTTTATGTTTTTTTTATTATTAAATAAAACACATTTTCGAAGCACAGATAATAATAAAACAAAAACAACAACACAAATATGCAAAAAAAAAAAAAAAAACAATATTCTGGTCACATTAAATGCACTCTTGTCCTGTCGTTCACTTTGTATATATAGAAATAAAAATCTTTCAACCACCTCACCATGCACGTTCACAAAAAAAAAAAAAAAAAAAAAAAAATGCGAATCCTTTGTATATTTGTGTAGCCTTTGTGAATATGCCATCAATGCTGCATGTATCCATGTCACGTTAGCTTTATTCTATTTTAAATGATTTAACCGGACCCCCCCCTCAACCTCCACCCTCCCTTCGCAATAAACAAGGATTTCTCTTCAGAATGTTTCTGCGCTTATTCAATTCACATCCGATAAAAAAAAGGGTCACGCAACGAGCTAAAGCACATTCCTGTCCACGATTTCAATTTAATTTCAATTCGGCAAAAAAATTCAATACACCCTCAAACATCACCCCCCATCACCTCGTTTCAAATGAATATACTACAAAAATCCAAGTGAATAATGAACGTTGTCTATTGCAAATATGTAATTTTTGAAAAAAGAAAAATGTTTTATTTAAAATTGGTATGATTCCCATCGATCAATCTCGATTTTTATAAAAATAAAAGAAGGAACTAATATGATTTTTTGATGTTATCATTTTTTTCCCCGCAAAAAAAAAATACATAAAAGTATTATTCCCCCTTCTAAAAATAAATTGGGATGAAAAAATGAGTTAAACAAGAACAAAGCAACATTTTTCTCGTTCATTACGATGCAATAAGGACTAAAAAAAAATATTTAAAAAAAACACCAAAAACGAAAGGAAGAAAAAAAAATAAGTTTATTGAAAAGTTTAGCGTTTCCTATCGATTTAGCTTTATGGCATCATATTTTTTTTTTTTTTTTTTTAGAAATGATGATGTTGATTATAATGATTATGATTATTACAGCAACAGTCCGTATAAAAAAATACACCTAAAGAATGATTCGGCATGTAAGTAGATGTAAAAATAAGTCAAAATGATATAAATACAGAAGACTTGAAGACTGGGCTTAGTTTTTTTTTTTTTTTTTAAACATGAGTAAGTAAGTAATAAAAGTACTAACAGTCGTATTTATTAGATTTGTGTGTACTTAAACACTGACTAACTATTTTCAAATTGGTGGAAATGTGCTTTACTACTCTTGTGTATAAGTTAGGCAGATATAAGACAACAATAAACAAGGTTTTTGAACACACTTTCCAAATTTGGACAGTTGTCTAGTATTAATATTTAGTAAAAGTGTATTTTAAACCATTTATATACTGTTGAACGTAAAAAAATGGTGTAGAACAATTGTAAAATAATGTAAAACATGAGACAATAAATATCTCTGTATCTACTATTATTCCTTGTCGATTTAATAAACTTTAACATCGTAATTGTACAAACAAACATTTTTTTTACTGCTGAGTGTGAAAATGTAAAATTGGTGTAGAACAAATGTAGAATGATGTAAGACATGAGAAAAAATCTCCATTCAACTGCTTCTTTTCAATTTAATGAAATTTAACTAAAAAAATTATACCAAAAAACCTCTTTTTTTTTACTGTGGAACGTCGAAGCTTTAATACTTGGTGTAGAACAAATGTAAAATGATGTAAAACATAAGACAAATATCTCAATACTATTGCTTCTTCTTGATTTTATATCAACTACAAAATTTTACAAAAAACTCTTTGTTTACAGCTGAGCGTAAAAATATAAAACTTGATGTAGAACAAATGTAAAATGATGTAAAACATGAGAAAAACTCTCTTTTTTCAATGCACACGCCATTGCAAAAAAAAAATTAAAGTCTATTGATCGTAAAAATTATAAAAAATTGGTGTAAAACAATTGTAAAATGATGTAAAACATAAGACAATAAATATCTCTATACTATTTTTCCTTGTCGATTTAATAAACTTTAACAACGTAATTATACAAAAAAAAAAATATTTTTTTACTGATGAGTGTAAAAATGTAAAATTGGTGTAGAACAAATGTAAAATGATGTAAAACATAAGACAAATATCTCAATACTATTGCTTCTTCTCGATTTAATGAACTTCAACTACAAAATTTTACAAAAAAAAAACTGTTTTTTTGCAACTGAGCGTAAAAATGGAAAACTTGATGTAGAACAAATATAAAATGATGTAAAACATGAGTAAAACTCTCTTTTTTCAATGCAAACGCCATTTAAAAAAAAAATAAATAAAGACTACTAATCGTAAAAATTATAAAAATTGGTGTAAACTCTTTTATTTTAAGTGTAAAATGATAAAAAAAACGTGAGAAAAATATCTTCTTTTTTTTAATTATAAAAATACTGCTCAGCGTCACAAAATAAAAAAAAAAAAACTTTGTGTACAGAAAATGTAAAATATGAGAAAAAAATCTACACATTCTAATATTTCTTGTCATTTTAACAAACTTCAATTGCAAAATTTAGTTTACAAAAAAAAAAAAAAAAGGCCTATCCAAATAAAATATAATAAATAACCCCAAAGTCTTTTAACATGTACATTGTACATTGTATATACATATGTATATCTTTTTCTGTTTATTTTTTTTTTTTGTGATTCGCCATGGGAGCCATCATTTTTCTACATTCGTTTATTTGGTTATTCTCTATTGTTGCCTAGGGAGTAGAAATAGAGAAATGTCACTACTTTTTCACTGCATCCTTCCTGCCATCCTTCCCATTCCATGTCCATCGCGTTCAATCCCTGTATTTTTCTTCTGACAAAAAAAAAAGAACGAAAAATTTGAAAAACTTTTATTTTCGGGTTTCTAAAATAAAAAAAATGGTAAAACTTTTATATTCCACAAAAAAAAAAAAAAAGATAAAAAGCAAAAAAAAATTGCCACATTTTCTAGCTGCCTCGCCGCACCGTGCCGCGCTCCACGGCAAGCCACGATAGGCCAGCATCAGTGATGTTCCACTGGTTGTTGCTGCTGA